>JAFIRS010003098.1:0-155973 GCA_018342105.1 Gonioctena quinquepunctata | reverse complement strand
CTAGACTCCGGGTGAAACTCATTTAACTTATAGATCTTACATACCAAAATCAATTCACTCAGTCCACCTGCCTATCTCGACGTTCAAATCAAGTAAAAAAGAACGATTATCCTCGGTTGACGAAATCCAATTCTGTTTTAAAAACATTCCCGGGTTTTCTATTTAAAACACGAAAACCACGCGTCGATAAATTCGATCGACACGAAAATGAAATTGGCACACTGTCAAAAGTCGATCTGAGATCTTAGCAGTGACTACTGACCCGTACGACCGCAAGGATAACCGGAAACATTATGAGAAATTGGTTATGTATAAGGAAGTAACGAAAAATTCGTTAAAACCTTAATGATAACATATCCACGGATCCAAATGCTGATTTCCGCATCTATATAGTTCCTGATTAATGGTATTGCAGTCCTGACAGCGATTGGAGAGAGGAGACATCCTGATTCATGGTATAATTAGAACACCAACAGCTCCAACCAGGTATAAAACTTTAATAGTGCTCTTCCTGTCCTGAACTATTTCAAAAAACATATTTCCTGACAGCGATTGGAGAGAGGAGACATCCTGATTCATGGTTTAATTTTATGTCACCCTTTTTGAACAAAACGAAAACTTCACCTCACGGAAAAAGTGAGGTTCTGTTTATCTATCCATGATCTAATTTTTTTATCCTGAATATTTGTTCGATTCACCCTAGTATAAGTTATTTCTCGTAGGCCAGGTATTATTAAGTCTTTCTGAATGAAGGAGATAATTGCTTTTTGATATTTTGTTGTTCTGTTTTCTCACAATGATCAATAACATACCAAAGACCATTCAATAAACTGAAATTAGCCAGCAGTGGCAGTGTCTCTATTGCCTCGAACCGGCCACCTTGAGATAAGGGCGTACCAACTGTTGCTTAGCCGTGGTGAGGAAAATAATAATTGTTGGTAGCGTGACGAGAGAACAGTGACGTTCGCTGGCAATTATTATTACAGCATACAATACAGGGGCGGAAATATCTATTTATATCATATCAATTTGGCTCTTAAAGAATAACTGAAGATCATTAGCTATATCATTATTATATAAAACCAATTTATATTTTTCAATTCATCAAACCATATCAAATAGCCCCCAACGCGGTGCAAAAAAAATTCAAAATTCAAATATTTCTCAAATTATCAAATCTTAACAATTGGCGCCCAACGCGGTGCAAAAATATAATTATAATAATAATAAAAAAAAAAACAAATTCTTAATTCATCAATAACATAACAATATATATATATATATATATATATATATATATATAAATATATATATATATAGGTATATATACAGTGTCCGGCATAAAGTTCGCAGCATATGAAAACTTTTTTATTATTGATTTCTCAAAAAAAATCATTCGTAATAAAAAACACCAAAATTGAATTTTATACGACCCTATACGAGGGAGCTGGAAAAGCATGCTTTGTTTTCAAAATAATATGATCCCATCACTTTATTTCTCACGGTAGAATTCAAATTCATGGGGAAATATTGTTCAAAATAAAATGGTGATCCAGAAATTCGAATCATAGCCACCTATGACCAATTTCATATTTAAATTTTTTTTCCAGTTTTTCCTCATCGCCCTGTACAACATGAGGAATATTATGCTAGACGAATGGTACATTGTTAGATATGATGATATCACTCTCTGGATGTTTTTTTATTTCGCCCTCCCATCGGAAAATCACATTAAATTAATTATGTGACGGAATTTCACAAAATTTTGGTGCAAATAGTAAATAAAACTAAATTGTCTCCAAGGTATGATGCCAGAATGCCAAATTATTTATTTTCACAACAAATAACATTTTTTTAAACAAATATGTCCTATGCTTCATTTTACGTGGGGTCCTCCATTCTCAATACACTGCATAGTACGGCGGTGCATTGCATCATGAACATTTCTTAGTAAATGGGGAGCTATTCCCCGAATACAGTCCCTGATAGTATTCTCCAAATGACATAAATTTTGGAATGGTCTTCTTGAATATACCTTCTGTTTGAGATATCCCCATAAAAAAAAATCGAAGGAGTGAGGTCCGTTGACCAGGCGGGCCAAGCGTTATTGGAATATCTTCCAATCTATCAATTTGGAAATGTTCCGTTCAACCACCTTCTCACTTCTAGCGTAGAATGAACGGATGTACCGTCTTGTTGAAAATACATTCCAGCTCTCATGTCCCGAAAAATACCATCTAAATAATCGGAGAGAAACGTCTGCAGCATTATCAAGTATCTTGCAGAATTCAGTGGTTGTCTGAAAAATACTGGTCCAATAATGTCATTAAGAATTCCGCACCAGACATTAAATGTGAAGTGATATTGGTCTCTACATTGTATCCTGAAATGGGGATTCATATCTGCCCACCACTTGCAACTCTGGGAGCTGACTACCCCATTTGATGTGAAGGTTGACACGTCACTGTAAAGATTTTTTTTCGGAAACTGTCTATTATCTTCCATCGTAGACTGAAACCAGAGACAGAAATCCAAGCGATTATCCGGATCTCCCGGTTTCAAAGTGTGAATCAATTTTGGTTAATACGGTTTGAATTTATTATTACCTAGAACTCTTCTCATTGATCGATCGGATATACCAAGATTCTCTCCTCCTTGTGATAATGACATTCTTGGATTTTCAATCGTAGACAGTATAATATTCATAACAGTTTCTTCATTTTCAGTTATCGGTCGTGTATGTATCACTTTGTATTTTTACGAAACCGATCCAGATTCCCTGAATGTTTTGAAAATTCTTATAATTGTCGAATTATGAACGTTTTTACCTGTATGTCTTTAATTAAAAATATTGGCAGTGTCTCTACAAGTATGATAATTGTCACCATGTATCATTACAATCTCCACTCTCTCCTGTATACTTAGTCGAGCAGCCATGATTGAATTGAAAAACTATTGAAATTACTCTACAGGTTTGTGAGTTATTCTTGATGCGTCAAAAATGGTTCGTTTACCATTTGAAATGAATTTGTTTTCAAAGCCAACTGTAATCGGCAAATGTTCTGTATCTCAATCATTTACAGTAAAATTCAAAGAACAAAACTATGGAAGCTGGGTATTGCTATCGAAGTCGAATGTATCAACTAACAATATTTTGAAATACATAAATAATACGTGCATTAATTTT
Organism: Gonioctena quinquepunctata; assembly: GCA_018342105.1. Taxonomy (NCBI): domain Eukaryota; kingdom Metazoa; phylum Arthropoda; class Insecta; order Coleoptera; family Chrysomelidae; genus Gonioctena; species Gonioctena quinquepunctata. The sequence goes on along the minus strand of JAFIRS010003098.1, from coordinate 152,786 downwards.
TCGAGTGGATTAAAACCTTAATTTTGTACGTTGAATGCTGCAAAAAATTCAATAAAATATTGTAGATGCATTCTGATGTCTTGATTGCAAAAAAAACTATGAAAAAATTGTCGTATTTTACAATTCCTGATGGTCTTAAAAAAGTGTTATTCGTAGTGTGAAAATAAATTCATTTTCATTCTGGCATCATTCCTTGGAAACAATTTAGTTTTATTTACTATTTGCAGCAAAATTTTGTGAAATTCCGTCACATAATTCAATTAATGTAATTTTCCGATGGGAGGGAGAAATGAGAAAACATTCAGAGAGTGATATCATCATATCTAACAATATACCATTCGTCTAGCATAATATTCCTCATGTTGCACAGGACAATGAGGAAAAAATGAGAAAAATAGTTGAAATATGAAATTTGTGATAGGTGGTTATGATTTAAATTTCTGGATCAACATTCGATTATGAACAATATTTCCCCATGAATTTGAATTCTACCATGAGAAAAAAAGTGATGGGATCATATTATTTTGAAAACAAAGCATGTTTTTCTATCTCCCTCGTATAGGGTCGTATAAAATTCAATTTTGGTGTTTGTATTTCAGGTTTGGGATGAAGCAGAGGTTTTTATCATAAATTATTTTTTTTGAGAAATCAATAATAAAAAAGTTTTCCATATGCTGCGAACTTTATGCCGGACACTGTATATATATATATATATATATATATATATATATATATATATATATATATTTTTATATATATATATATATATATATATATTATATATTTCTGGGGTTCCATACTATCCATGGATCATATACCTCAATGAATTGTATCTGCTCTTCAAATACATTATACTTCAACGTTTGTTATTGACAAAGTAGCTCGATGAATGGGGTAAAAAAACTCTTATCTTTGTAGTGATATATTTATAAAATACTATATCTTGAATATACTTTTCACACACATCAAAATATTTTCTCAACAATGTTATCTATGATTTTTTTTTCATGGTGTATACGCGTAAATTTCTGACCAGAATTTCTCTGGTTGGATCGAAAATGCTGATATAAGGGCAGAATAACAAAGTTTAGGTCTATCTAATATTATGTTTTTATTTTTGTTGTATTTTCTCATGGATACTGTAGACATGAATGGATATTTATCCGCAAGTAGAAATTGACAGGGGCGCGTGGCAATCGGCACACTTCCGTGCAAACTCGAAACAGTTGGCTAGCGACTCGACCAACGCGACGGTTTAAACACCGGAACCAAGTAGTGAAATTCTTCTAATGGTACCGATGTGGGTAGACAAAATTACACCTACGGAAAGATAAATCCCCCCTACTCTCCATAAAAAGCCAACATCAATTATCACCAATGAGAAATGATGCTATTGTAATATCAAAACATGGAATATGATTCACATCCACTTTAAGTCCATAAATACATTTTCGATAATTGAGCAATTATTTTCATATTCAGATGAATACCTCAATGGATAATTTTATAAATCTGGTGAAGTATAAAAATAGAGTGAACAGTTTCTCTCCTTGCCTTAACTCGATGAACGGTGTGGAATTACTTCCTTCCTTCCCTCTCTTCTTGCCATTGACTATTAGATATTTGGAAGTTGTTCGGGTGCGAATTGAAAATGTATGGTTGCATCTTTCTCTTGACCAACGGTTCTCGACGCAATACAATATATGATGAGAAATGGACATGCAACAAAAATGTGAGTCTACGAATTGTTTTTGGAAGACATACAATTCTTTGTAGGGATTATTAACAGAAGAACCCGCAATCTTTCACAAGAATAAAATTATTAATAAGGAACCTTCTTGAAGACAAGCTTTTATTCAAATGCACTAAAAAGTTAAAAATAATTGCTTAGGATGTGTGACGTAGGTTATTCACCGAGTGATAGATCCAAAAGCTTGTCGCGCAAAGTTTTCAGTTCGAATACAAATGCGACAAGCTCTTGAATCTATAACTCACGGAATAACCTACATCTCACATCCCAAGCAAATATTTTTACTTTTCAGTGAATTAAAAAAAATGTTATTTGTTAATTATTTTATTTTGTGCTTTTTAGTATTGAGTTATGATGAGGTCTTTAGTTCCGAGATATCTATTCCTTCAAAGAGGAGACCTTCTAAAGATTACATTATCCGCCATCTTGGAGTTGCTATCTTCAATTCATGAATTTCAACTGAAAATCAATAATGTCCGACAAAATTCGTAATCTCCGACCCCAAAAACCCCTTCATACAAAGTTGGAATCGAATCGAGCCCTGATTACAAAACTCGTCCGCAATCTCAAATTTGTTAATTTTGATGATCTCCCACCCTAAAAACCCCCACAATCCAATTTTGAATTCAATCGGACCATAAACTTGAATCTCGTCCGCCATCTTGGAGCGCCATTTTGTTTTTTTCTCTAACAAAAATTTCATGAGCAGACATTACAATTCCATAGATTTTGACAATAAATTCATAATCTCCGACTCCGAAAACCCCCACATACAAATTTTGAATGGAATCGGACCATAATCACAAATCTCTGCTATTTTGGAGCCGACATCTTGAATTTATGAATTTTGACAGAAACTTCATAATCTCCGATCCCGAAAAAACCCAAAAATCAATTTTGAATCGAATGTTCTATTATCACAAAACTCGTCAGCCATATTGGAGCCGCCAGTTTGTTTCTGTCACCAACAAAAATTTCATAATGCATTGTCACCAGAATTATGAACATCTGACAAATTTCAGCTCAATCGGTAAGTACTCCAAAAATGCATTACAACTTTTGAACCGGAAAGTATGACTGACATACGAACGAAGCAATTAAATAAAAGCTTGTAAAAAATAATCAATAAAAAAACATTTTAAAGACAAGCTTCTACTCAAATTCACTTAAGAGTAGAAAATAACTGCTTAGGATGTGTGACGTAAGTTATTCCGTGAGTTATAGATTCAAAGCTTGTCGCGCAAAGTTTTCAGTTTGAATACAAAAGCGCTCTCACACACCTTACGAACTATGGCTACGAATTTCGCACTATGACAACTCTACACGTTACCTGTACACACAACATTGTGGTAATCAAACGAGGTGTACTGCAACTCGTTATAAAATGGCCCGTCATTCACGGAAGTGCAACAAGTTAGTTTACACCCTGTATATATGAGTAATTTCAATTTTTGTAGAGCAATATATACTGACGAGAACACCACGAACATTTACATAAATATTCATTCAAATATATATATATATATATATATATATATATATATATATATATATATATATATATATATATTCGAATATATAATATATATATATATATAGCATATTGCGAACCCTTAATTCAAATTTCAACCCATTGCTAGAGAATTTCGAATTTTATCCATTAAAATAACATTAAAAAATGATTTTTTATACGTTTTTCCTTCCGCTCACCCAGAAAAAATATTTTTTGGGAATTTTGACTCATGGATTCTTGTTATAGGTATAATTTCCTACAAAAAAGCCCATTGCGTCGAGTTTGTAACTCCAACGGGTTCGACGAAAAATCTCATTCAAGCTGAATTTTCATAAAAATAGCAGTAAATCGCGTTTATTTGCTAAAGATAGAAGATAGAGAGAAAATGTAGATGACAAATTTGTAGGGGGGTTTTGCCTACAATTTAGCTCTCATAGTTTAGCTGTTAAAACCACTTAAAACTTGAAATTAACGAAAAAATCTATTTTTTTCAATAAAAACTAATTTATGAAATCCAAGTTAAAAAATTGAATGAAAAATTTGTTTGTCATTGTATTTTTTAAAATTTTATGGCAGCAAAAATGTTTTGAATCAGTAATTCCACAACGATTACTACTTTTTGGAGTTCAAAACATTTGAAGAAAAATTTATACGATTTTCACAGATATATTATTCATGTTAGACTTTATATTTATGTACAACTCACTCATTATAATTTTTTCTATCAACGATTTCAGTAATACGTATTGTTTATGCTTGTGATCTATTCTATAATTATGTTAAGAAAAAAAGCCTCTTTAGATTATATAACGATATGTAATTTATTGAAATATTTTTTCAAACAATTTTTAGAAGACTCAATTAATTATCAAAGAAAAGTTTCAATAGTTTTCAATTATATTCTATGTCGCTGGGTAAGCCGCTGCAAAAGCACTTTTAGTGCAACTGAAAATCTTTCGCCTGTGATATTCCACAACACGTAATAAATATTGCTTCTGTTCTTCATTTTTTGTTGAGCTGTTATTATATCCTTGAATCAATGCCACTCCTCTTTCAGCATTATCATTAACCACACTCAATTCACCTAATAGTTTTTTGCAGTTTATATAGTCTCCATCTGATTTTCAAACTTCTGGATCTTTACTCAAAAAACTTTGAGATAGCTCAAACTGATCAAATAACAATATATAGTTTTTATTTTTTTCTATCTTCAATAGTTTAGCAAATAAACGCGATTTACTGCTATTTTTATGAAAATTCAGCTTAAATGACATTTTTCGTCGAACCCGTTGGAGTAACAAATTCGACGCAATGGGCTTTTTAGTAGAAACTTATACCTATAACAAGAATCCATTAGTCAAAATTCCCAAAAAAAAATTTTTCTGGGTGAGCGGAAGGAAAAACGTATAAAAAAACATTTTTTAATGTTATTTTAATGGATAAAATTCAAAATTCTCTAGCAGTGGGTTGAAATTCGAATTAAGGGTTCGCAAAATGATCAAAAATTTTGTTTTTCTATAAATTACAAGATTTTCAGGCGGGACTTGAAGAAAAAAAATGTTGCCCAAAAATGAAGCACCCTAATAAATATATATATATATATATATATATATATATATATATATATATATATATATATATATACATCTTGCCTACAATACTGCGTCCTTTCAGGAAGCGTACGTTACTGCGTTCACCAGGAATACGCTATCTGGGTCAATTCTGATAGAGTATACTGGTTCTACACAAAAAATCGTACTCAAGCTAGTTTCAGATAATCAAAAACTTTAAAAAAAAAAAAATATTCTTATATAATATTGCGTCCTTTCACCATCATATCATTATCACGTCCGATGAATAATTTGTTTTCATATTTAGTATGGTACTGCGTCCAATTTGCATTATATCTTCCATACACGATACGGCATCCAGCTCTGTTGCCATGGTTTATTACACATTTTTATTTAATTCGCTTCGTTCATATGCTGTAATTTTTTCCGGTTCAAAATTTGTAATCCATTTTTGGAACACTTGTCGACATCCGATTGAGCTGAAATCCAGCAGGTGATCATAATTCGGATGACAATGCATTATGAAATTTTCGTTGGAAAAAAAAACAAAATGACGGCTCCAAGATGATGGACAAGTTTTGTGATTATGGTACGATTCGATTCGAAATTGTTATGTGGGGGTTTCAAAATAAAAAAGTTCAAGATAATAATAATAATAATAATAATTTTATTTGCTCAAAATACAATAAAACATTGAATCGTGCAACACATTCAAATTATAGCAAATAAATAGAGTAGAAAACCCATAAAAGGTAAAACCTTGTGCATGGGTATACTACTCATGATATATAAGCCTAAACTATAAAATATATAAAATATAATAGGATAATGTTAAATTGTAAAACAGTAGGTAATTTATTGACGAATACATTCAGTATGTTTATTACAGTTTGAATAAAATAAAATAAGTAAATAAATAAATAAAATGTTTCTGCCATTTATTGTTTTGGTTTTCATCTTTGTATAAGAGCTATTTTGGTGCAGAGCTGCGATAAATTGAAATTATTTCGTGACTTTATGGAATACATGACTCGGTTTATAGAATATATATATTTTTTTGTGTTATATAGGGTTTGATTTATGATTTCTCTGAAATATTTGAAGAACCTGGTTGGGAGCCAAATTCAAGAGCCATATTTTTATTTTATTTTTGAAAATGCCAGAACATTGATGTTTTTATTTTTTTTTTTTTATAATATATTGTGGTAAAAAATTCATGAGTCATTTTCTTTTTAATTTTGGAAAATTGGTTATATTTTTGTAGTTTGATTTTTTAGTCTAGTGTTGTATGGATGGTCAATTTGGGGGAGCTCATATTTGTGTTTATGATGGTAACATGCAAGGTTCAAAAAGTATAACTGATGGATTGTGAGCAGTTTCGATTCTTTGAAAAGTTGTTCTGTTGGGAACCTGTAATCTTTTCCAAACATTATTTTCATCAGCCATTTTTGGGTAACTTCGAGGTTTTTAATATAATTGTTTGTTATTCCTCCCCAAACAAGTATACCATAGTTAATATGTGTTTGGGCTAGACTGGTGTACAGTATTTTCATTTGTGGTAAGTTGAACAATTTTTTGTATAATTTAAATTTAGTTATTAATGATCTTAGTTTTTTGGTAACATATTCAGCGTGTTTATGCCATCTGAGATTTTGATCTATGATTAGACCTAGGTATTTATTCTCTCTTTCATTCCAATTTCAATGATGTTTTCGTTGATGTTAATCATAATTTTATTATATGTTGGTAAGTTATTATTATATATTGCGAATGGAATGAAGTGAGTTTTGGAAAAATTAATCGTCAGTGATTTATTGTTAAACCAATGTAATAGGGTTACCAAATCTCTTTGAACTCTAGTTTTCAGGTTGTTCCAGTCACTGCCTCGATATAAAAGTGCTGTGTCGTCTGCAAAGCTGATGATATTCGCTTCCACACCAATATTGAAGAGATCATTTATATAAATATTAAATAGGATCGGTCCAAGGACCGTTCCTTGGGGCACTCCATACTCAATAAAATGGTCTGAGCTATATGAGTTATTGATTTTCACCCTTTGTTTCCTGTTAGATAGATAACTGGTGAGAAGTTTCAATGGCCCATCTCTAAAACCTATATTTTCCAATACTTTCAGTAATTTATGGTGACACACCATGTCGAAGGCCTTCGCCAAATCAACAAAGACACATAGTGAAGTTTCTCCTTTGTCCATCGCTTCGTAGATATCTTTTGTTAAGTGGATCATCGCATCCTGTGTTGATTTGGTTTGGCGGAATCCATACTGGTTATCTGAGAGTATCTTATATTTCTTGATATAATTATCTATTCTTATTTTGAGAATTTTTTCGAAAATTTTTGCTAGATGGCTTATTAAGGAGATAGATAGGAGATGGCGAAACAGTTTTGTGATTATGGTATGATTCGATTCAAAAATTGGTGTGAGGATTTCCGAAGTCGGAGATTATGCATTTTTTGCCGAAATTTATGAATTCAAGATGGCGGCTCCAATTTATGAATTCAAGATGGCGCCTCCAAAATGGTGAAAGAGTTTTGTGATTATGGTCCGATTCTATTCAATATTTGTGTGAGGGGGTTTTCGGGGTCGAAGATTATGAATCTTTTGTCAAAATTTATGAAACCGAAATGGCAGTTCATGGAGTTACTGTTAGAGAAAAAAAAATTGCGCTCCAAGATGGCGGACGAGATTCAGGTTCATGGTCCAATTCGATTCAAATTAGTATGTGGGAGTTTTCATGGTCGAAGATTAGGAATGTTTCTTCAAAATTCATGAAATCAAAATGGCGGCTCCAAGATGGCCGATAATCTCTGTGTTTATGGTCCGATTCTATTCAAAATTGGTATGTGGGGGTTTTCGGGGTCAGAAATCAAGGAAGTTTGATCAACAAACCCAAGATGGCGGGCGAGTTTTGTGATTATGGCCCGATTCGATTCAAAATTGGTATGTCGGCACGACTCGATGTCGGCCCGATTCGATTCAAATTCGGTATGTCGGGGTTTTTGGGGTCGGAGATTACGAATTAAGTCGAAAATTATTGATTTTAAGTTGAAATTAATAAATTGAAGATGGCAACTCCAAGATGGCGAATGAGTTAATCTCTAGATAGTCTCCTCATTGAAGGACTAGATAGCTCAGAACTTACCGAAAGAAAAGGCCTCATGATAACGATGGTTTAACAAAAATGCATAGGTTAGAGCGTACGTATTGAATTGAATCTATAAGTCACGGAATAACCTACGTCACACATCCAAAACAATTATTTTTTACTTTTTAGTGCATTTGAATAAAAGCTCGTCTTCAAAAAGGTTTTTCATTGATTATTTTATTTCTGTAATAAATTATGGAAAAATCCTTCAAAAAAGGAAATACAAAAAATACTTCTGAAGTAATAAATAAAATTATTCCTCATCGTAATCCTAAAGTTACTTTTATAGTATGTTAACCCTGATATGTTCTTTCTCGAATAATATCTCGTCATCCTTGATATATAATTAGTATAATAGTAAATAATCCTAATAATAATAAATTATGGTTATATAAATGAAATCATTTGATTAATCCTATCATTGTAATTAATCAGTTTTGTTTCCTAAATTGAGTTTTTTCTGATGTCTTCAAATGATTAGGCCATTAGGTGATGTATTCCTTCACTTCCATTATATGAAAAATATCATAATTGCTGGGGACCAGTCATGGATGATATGATAAACGAGGATGGTGTTTCATTACAGCAACAAAAATATGACAGATACAACACGAATACACATCCCCGATCCCAACAGACTATAAAATTTCCAGAGTTCTTTGACTTAATTGAAATTTACCACTCGAAAACTATTGAATATTGGAAAAATGTAGAAAATGATAAAATTATCCAACGTTCCATAAAATTCAAAGAGAACTGGTTTTTGGAATCGTTTATGTTGTCATTATATATTTGTTTTTTTTGTGCTTTTTCAGGTAGATAACCACAACACAAATTTTCCTTATTTCATCACTTACCTGTTATGGTAATACTAATAGAGAATCAAACTATAGTTAATATGACGTCCTTCTCTTCGGAAAATTAATCCCATGCTAATCAAAATTTATCTATTCAATTTTCCATAAAATCAACTGAGGAAGAAGTGTGGGGCCTAAGCCCGCCATGTGTCTAGGCCGACAGGGGGTAATACTTGTGACGATCCCAGAAATAGCTGGGTAAAGTCCATGCCCCCTCTCAGTTAACATGGTGATATACCTAGTAGCTTTTGAAAGAAGATAAGCGGCGAATATGGTTGATGCGAGAGAAATCATGCTGATATAGGAATTCTCCTGTTGACATGGGTATCCAGAGGAAGAGGACCTCCCCATAGGCTTGCCGTTGCCTCGCCACAAGGTGTTGGACTCTGGGGGTGATAGATAGTTGACCAATGAAAAACATACCGTTATCGGTAGAGACGGGAAAGTCCTTTATCTATGGGCACTGATGATTGGCGGGAAGCGGCGCATTTACTCTCTCGTGTACTGACATCCCAGAGCCAGTAGCCTCATCAGGCGGACCCACCGTGGCTGAAATGATTCGGTAGCAGGATAACCTAGCACGTTGATCCAGCGTATCCAGATTCCCATAGTGTGGGGTAGGGTAAGGTACTCACCAGCTTTCTGTTGTTTCCACTGTACATATTGTTGCTGTGGAAGTAGTGTATTCGTGACAACGAAAACAAACAAGATTTGGGAAAAAAAAACTGATTGAGCTCACAGAAATAGTGCGCTGTATATATAAATGAATTAATAATTTCCGAAAGATTCGTAAGTAAATACATTTCAAAAAAGTAGATCATAGGTGGGTTCATATGGCTCTTCAGCTCCTCCGTACCTCGACCTGTGAGGTCCTCTGTACATTACCCTTCACCTATTCAAGACCCGGGATTCTGAAACTCCCTGCAAAGCGTATCAGTTTCCTGGGAGCTAAGTTCCTGGTGGATAAGGTCGTTAGTAAAACTCCTTCAAGGAACTCAAGCCTCTGGCAAAACAGCACTTGGTAGTCGCAAAGCAAGTGTTCTACAGTTTCAGCAAAATTCTCGCAGTAACGGCACAGTTCACTGTCTGATCTTTCCAGTTTTTTGGGGTGATACCTCAGAGGACAATGTCCGGTGAGCAGTACCAGTTTCAAGTCTTGCTTGCCCAATTCGAAAAGCTGTTTCAAAAGCTTTTTCGCTTGTCTTTGCCCTGGAACCTCATTCCAGTGGGTTTCAATTTTGTCAGCTTCCCAGCGCCGAAACTCCCTCTTGATGTGGGCTTTGAAAATGTCACAGAAGGGTTCTGGGCCAGAAAATTGGGTATTTGCCCCTTCCAAGGCTGTTCGCTTTCGCATTGCCTTTGATTTCTTTGCACCCACATCAGAGTAACCTGATTATTCGTAGCCAGTTTTCTTAGGGAGAGATTGTAGTCCCAAGTCAGTCTAGACTCACAAGTGTGTGACTTTAGAGCTTTTAGTGTTGCTTTTTCAAAGAGTAAAACAGAAATAAATTCTCTGGAATCTTCAAAATACAACAAAATATCACGATTCCTAAATGTTTCAGATAGTCATCTGAAAAATATGAAATAAAATCTCCATATTAGTCAGTTTCAGAATATATTTACATTTTTGCAGAATATGTATTTTGTACAAATACCTTTATCTTCGCTCAGTCTTTGTTTTCTAATAATTGTGAGTATTTCACCTTCGATTCTTCACATTGATATTAGTCCGGTCAATTTAGACCAAAAAATGAGAGTGAAGTTACATAAAGTCCCAACAAGCTGAATTTTTGTGAAGTTGTTCAAAACATAATTACAAACAATGTCTAGAAGTTCCCCATCATTCCCCTGTGAGGAAAAAATTTAATTCAAGGTCAAAGGTCAAAAAAATGAGTTTTTCGCGATTTTCAGCAAAACGGTAAGTTTTATCATAAAAGTACCTCAGATAAAAATTGTAGATCATAAAATTATCTATAAAAAAAGTATCAATACTTTTTTTCTTACGAGCCACCTTTTCTGAGATATAACGATTCTAAAAGTTATAAAAGTTGTTATCGTCATAATATGCATGAGTACGCCACGTATATACATCTAGAGTTTTAATTTTTAAAGGTTAATATATTAAAATTTATACAAGAATTAATATATAGAATCAGTCCCTTATATAATCTTTAAGCCAGTGTAACTTCGAGACATCTGTCTCTTGTTTCATTGTGTACGTGGCTAGGGTCTTTACCTGCTATAATAAATGAAATACCGTTAGTCTTGAGCGTCACTCTGTAGTGAAAACACGTGTTTATTCTAACCTATATTGTGCTGTTTTGAGTTTTATATTGAAAATGTCTGAATATTGTTTTATTTGTGCTAAACTTTTAACTGAAAGTGAAGTTGTTACTGTTGAACGTGGTATGAAGACATTAATTAATGCAAGTATCGAAGGAGCTGATGAATTTTCGGAATATCTCAAAAATCAGCAATACTGTGACAATACATGAAAATTGCCGTAAAATTATACTCGAAAGTCTTCTATTGCTGCAGCTAATAAAGACAACGTGAAAAACAAGAAGCCAGTACATCCACAGCAAGTCCTCCTCGTACTAGATCACGTATCAGTGAATCAGCTTTTGTTTCAAAGAACTGTGCTTATTTTGTGGCGAGAAATTAAATGAAGAAAGTGAAAAAGAAAATCCTCAGATTTTCGGCGTCGAATCACCAAGTAAGTACACTTCAATTTAAAGATTCAATTCTGGAAACAGCTCGGGCTCGTGACGATGCTTTAGCAAAAGCTGTTCTTGCTCGAGTCGAATTTGAATATGATTTAGTTGCTGCTGAAGCTAAGTATCATCAGAGTTGCTATGCTAATTTTTTAAAACCTTCCACTGGAGCTAAAATGGGTCGTCCTAAAGACGAAGCAACGAATTTGGCAATGGAGGAAATATTTACTTACATTGAAAATAGCGATGACTGTCAGTTCACTTTGAACGAATTACAAAAGGTTTGCAAAACTACGACTCTAGATAACAGAACGATTAAGCTACGATTAAAAGTAAAGTATGGTGATAAACTTATTATCACTGAGAAATCGGGAGCATCAACATTCATATGCTTAGTGGATAATCATCATGATATTTTGAATCAACCTGGTACGAAAAAAAAAAAAGAATAAAACAGAAGAACGATTGAGAGTCCTAGACGCAGCTGCAGCTATTATTCGCGAAGATATTCAAACCGCAGTATTTGATAATTCTAACTACCCTCCACCAAGTCGCATGTTTGAAGATTTAAATAATGAAATCCCAGAATCATTGACATATCTTGTGGAACGAGTGATTTTAAAAAATAAACGAGCAAATTTAGATCATTTAAAATTAATATGCACAAATATTTGCCATTGTATCATGACTGCTGTTCGACCAAGGTCTTTTAAATCTAAATTACAAGTAGGCCTCGCAGTTTTTTTTCATCGAAGGTTCGGGTCTAAACGTCTTATACAAATCTTTTCGGCTTTTGGTTTATGTGCATCTTATAATGATACAATAATGTACGAGGCAGCAGCAGTTTTCCATCGTCCTCCTCATGTCCTACCACCAGAAAGTGGCACTCTTATTCAATACGTTGCAGATAATGCTGATATTAATGTAAATACGCTAGACGGCAATAACACGCTCCACATAATGGGTATTATTCAAATTGTTACTCCAAAACATTCAAATTTACTAGAAGAACCTATGCCACGAATAAAAGAAACTCTTTCAGCAAATGATTTCAAGGCAAAAGCTCATGTGCCGATACAGACTTATACAAATGACGGTGTAGTAGGCTACAGTAAATTAAATGTTAAAGATTTTGTTTATGGAACTGAAACAGTATCGTTTCTCAAAAAAGTTGATGTAGTATGGTTTCATGGAAAATGGAAAAATGACTCTTTACCCGGTTGGAATGGTTTTCTTGAACGTTCAACAAATAATCATACGAATTATTCTAAATCTCAAATTTCATTTTTACCATTTATTCACCAACCAGCCAGTAACTATAATACTATCTATACGACTTTACTTTGTGCATTAGAGAATGCAAAACGGTATGGCCACACTGTATGCATCGTGATTTCGACCAGCCCCTGTATGCTAAAGCTCGAGAAATTGTATCAGCCGCACCTCAGGGCTCTGAATTATCAAAAATCATCATCAGACTTGGAGGATTTCATTTACTGATGTCTTTTATGGGAGCAATTGGTCATATTATGCAAGGAAGCGGCATGAAAGAAGTACTAGCAGAGATCTATGCGTCAAAATCATTAGAAAAAATGCTGAATGGTCATGCTTACGCAAGAGCTGTTCGAGCTCATAAACTACTTCAGCTTAGTTTGGCAATTATAATATTAAAAGAAGTCGAAATGAATGACATAATGGATGCAGATCTAATCGTAAATATCGAGCATATATTAGGTAATACTCTTTCATACAATGATATTGAAAATGACGATGAAGTATCTGGAGCTTTACTTGATAAATTTAATCAAAAACTAAAAGAATATGAGGAACGAGGACCAACTGCAAAACTTTGGATTCAATATTTTTGTATGGATCACAACTGACCCGTGGAGTAGGCCTACTGGGGAAACCACGTTAACAAAAACGCGCTAAGTACACTACCTCATAGGTGGCGTGGAAACGTGTGCATATTATGACGATAACAACTTTTATAACTTTTAGAATCGTTATATCTCAGAAACGGTGGCTCGTAAGAAAAAAAGTATCGATACATTTTTTATAGATAATTCTATGGTCTACAATTTTTGTCTGAAGTACTTTTATGATAAAACTCACCGTTTTGCTGAAAATCGCGAAAAACTCACTTTTTTTACCTTTGACCTTGAATTAACTTTTTTCCTTACAGGGGAATGATGGGGAACTTCTAGACATTGTTTGTAATCATGTTTTGAACAACTTCACAAAAATTCAGCTTGTTGGGACTTTATGTAACTTCGAATGTCTAAATTGACCGGACTATATCTCTTCGAGGGAAATATTTTATTTCTATATGTTTTCGAAAATATTCTGTAACAATTTGTTTTTGATCTGCTGTCCATTCCACCAATGTTCTATCATTCCTCTTTCAATAATTTTTCAATTTTGTTTTTCTAACCTCAGTCACACTATCGATCTTCTTAGGAATATTCTCCCATTCCACCTCATAAAACTAACAGTGAGTAATATTCTCTTTTTTGTTGATGGAACCTTATGAGGTAATCAAAAAAAAAATCTACAATGAAAAAGGGGGAATTTTTGTGGCAAATTATTAAATTGAAGAAAAAAAAGCATCCTCAAGTGGGAGTTGAACCCACGACCTTATGATTTCTAGCCATACGCTCTATCATATGAGCTATTCGAGACAAAGGAATCGACACACACTCGTGAACCCTTTTCTTTCATAATTTAATATTCATGTGAGAAATGAATCGAAAATCCAAACGTACTCATCACTGGCCATCGAGATCCATTACCTATCACTCAACTCCATCGACATTTCAGTAGCAGATCTAAGCAGATGATATCTAACCACTGATTAGATTCAGCCAAATATATAAGGTGAAAGTGGAAATATTATGTCCAAAATATATAATGAAAAAAGGGGAATTTTGTGGCATAGAGGACAAATTATTAATTTGAAGAAAAAAAAGCATCCCCGAGTGGGAGTCGAACCCACGACCTTATGATTTCTAGCCATACGCTCTACCATCTGAGCTATTCGAGGACATAGGAATCAACAAACACTCGTGAACCTTTTCTTCCATAATTTAATAATCATGTGAGAAATGAATCGAAAATCAAACGTACTTATCACTGGCCGTCGAGATCCATTACCTGTCACTCAGCTTCTTCGTCATTCCAAAATTTCAGTAGCAGATTTAAGCACTGATAAGATTTGGTCAAATATATAAGGTGATAGTGGAAATATTGTGTCCGAAATATATAATGAAAAAGGGGGAATTTCGTGGCATAGAGGACAAACTATTAAATTAGAGAAAGAAAAAGCATCCTCAAGTGGGAGTCGAACTCGCGACATTATGATTTCTAGCCATACGCTCTGCCATCTGAGCTACTCGAGGACATAGGAATCGACAAACACTCGTGAACCTCTTCTTCCATAATTTAATATTCATGTGAGAAATGAATCGAAAATCAAACTGGCCGTCGAGATCCATTACCTGCCACTCAACTTCATCGTCATTCAAAAATTTCAGTGGCTGATCTAAGCAGATGATCTCCAACCACTGATAATATTTAGCCATATAAGGTGAAAGTGGAAATACTGTGTCCCAAATATATAATCAAAAAGGGGGAATTTTGTGGCATAGAGGACAAATTATTAAATTAAAGAAAAAAAAGCATCCTATATCCTCGAATAGCTCAGATGGTAGAGCATATGGCTAGAAATCATAAGGTCATCGGTTCAACTCCCATTTGAGGATTCTTTTTTCTTCTTTAATTTAATAATTTGTCCTCTATGCCACAAAATTCCCCTTTTTTTCATTATACATTTCGGACGCAATATTTCCACTTTCATATTCTACAATATTCAGTTATATTCCCATAAGTAGATATATTCTCATTCGGATTGTTATCTCTGGAGTGGAAGGACGACTGTCAATTTCGTCATTCAGTCTTCCAGTGCTTCTGGGTGTAGAAGGTAGGGTCTCGTTTTGATCCCTCAATATTGGAGTCTCGTGGGTAGAAGGTAGTGTCTAATTGTGTTTGCTAGGGCTGGACGGAATATTCAAAAACTCATTGGTCGTGATTTGAAAGAAGTTGAGAGCAAAGATTAGAAACGATTGTTTTTTTTTACCTGAAAAAAAATGATGACGAAATAATATAAGGAAAAATGTGCTTTTTCTGAGATGAGTAGGATCCAAATGAATGCGAATGATGCGAGATAAATTAAAATATGAACTTAATAACTTGTCTATCGTATTGGGCTACATGTTGGATCTGCATCAGAGTCGCCCACATGAGAATAATGCTATCCCAAAACTACCGTCTGTGGCGTGAAAAGAAAGAGCGTCTGTCCAGTTCACTTTTGGAGCATGCCCGGCCTTGAATATAAACACTTTGGAAAAGACTGCAGTCTACATAAAAAGTAGAGTTGCCATCTCACAATGCTGCAATCAGTCAACCAAACTATCAAAAAGCAGTTTGTGAATTTTCACACATATGTAAAGGTTCTGAATAACTCAATTTCTTGAAAATTAATAGAAACTTGCAGTTCTCAAAAACTCATAAAAGTTATTTCTGGTGAACAAAGGGGGGAAATTGATGTAATTTACTATTGCATTCATATATGATATGTTTTCCTCCTCATAAATTTTGAATTTTTGTAAAAACATATGAAAGTCCGGTAAAAAAATTCAAAGAAGTTTACTCACTCACAAATTGAAGGCGCACCAGAACTTCGCACGTGTTTGCACATGAAGACACTGACCAAAATGTATTTTGGTACATGGTTGCCAGACTGAGGACGCATCATCATGCTACAGGTGAAAGGGGTATATTCAATGTTTATTAGCATTCACGACTTAAAGCGCCCCCCAAACAGAAATTGTCTGAACTAAATGTATACTGGAACTTTCAAAGACCGTATATATATATATATATATATATATATATATATATACACTTAACCTCACCTTACTTGTCTTGATAATGAAAATAAACATTTTCGAAAGCTTGACTAAATAAGAAAGAGTTTTACTTTTTCTCATAGGCCATTATTTTGACTGCAACCTCAAGGAATATCCTTTCTACAAAGTTTATTTCAAATTCATAGTTATTTTCAACTAGTCCAGTCACGAGACTACCCTTCTTCAATATATATATATATATATATATATATATATATATATATATATATATATATATATATATATATATATAATAAATATATGAGAAAGTGGGAAATTATTGTCCGTGAGAAATTATGAAAAAGGAATTCGTGGCATAATGAACAGATGATTAAATTGAAGAATGTGTGTCGATTCTCATAGCCTCCATAGCTCAATTGGTAGAGTGTAAGCCTGGCATGCTTAAGATTGCGAGTTCGAGTCTCGCTAGAGGATGCTTTTTTTCTTTAATTCAATCATCTGTCCATTATGCCACAAATTCCTTTTTCTTATATATATATATATATATATATATATATATATATATATATATATATATATATAAATATAAAACCTGCAAAAATATTCTAGACAAACTACTGAAGAATAAAAAAAATTAATATTACAAGTCACGCATTAATGAAAATGCAAACGATGCGAGAAAATTATGGAGTAACATCAATGAAATTTTCGGTTCGTACGAAAATAATGAAATACACCGGATTAAAGACGCCAAAAACAATATTATTTCTAATGACGAACAAAAAGCAACTATTTTCAATAACACCTTCATAGAAATGGGAACAAACTTAGCAAAAAATATTGTCAAGAACGGTTCGAACGTATTAAAAGAGAAAACCACAAATAATTCAATTTTCATTTCTCCTACATCAGAAATCGAAGTTCTTGAAGTTATAAATCAACTAAAAAATGGCAAATCTCCGGGTGTCGATAACATAAAGGCAGAAACTCTCAAGGAAATTGCACCTCACATAGTCGGTCCACTCACTCACATAATCAACAGATGTATGGAATCCGGGAAATTCCCCGATGAATTCAAAATTTCAGTAGTGTGACCCATTCACAAAAAGGGAGATATCACAGACGCAAAGAACTATAGTCCTATTTCTCTCATCACAAACTTTAGTAAAATTTTTGAAAGAATACTGAAAAATAGGCTCTGTAGCTATTTACATAAGTATAGGCTACTATCTGATATGCAGTTTGGGTTTAAAGACGGTAAATCAACCGAAGACGCTATAATTGAGCTTACAAATGATGTTTACGGAGCCTTGGATAAGGGTAAACCTTGCCTTGGTGTTTTTGTAGATCTTGCGAAGGCGTTTGATACCGTGAATCACACCATACTACTATCGATACTTGAAAATAATGGGGTACGGGATAATTGTCTGAAACTTTTCAAAAGCTACCTTGATGTTGACTTGTGTGATTGTGATAGCTCGAAACATGGCGCGGAAGGGCACATAAACTTAAAAATTTCAAATGGTTTGGGGGGTCAAGTGACACATTGTTAAATAGATAATTCAATTCTCTTTGCAACCATCCTATTGTTTTTGACTTTCGTTCAAATGTTTTTTCACGATATGCATTTGGAATGTCAATTATAAGAGCGGATCTGAATGGTACCCTTATATCGATAATTTTGAACGGTTTGATGTGAAACATTGAGACATGATATATATTGAAGGGTATTACTCTTTCTACTTTTTGAGAGAATATTCATTACAATTACTCGACAATGGGCGCTGGGGGCACATCAACTTGAAATTTTCGAAAGGCATTGAGGTCGAGTTGCACATCGTTGAAAAGTAAATTCAACTTTTCTTTCAACTATGGTTATTCGACACAGGGCCGCCGCGCCGCCCGTCGAGACCTATGAGCAAAGTGGTGCGCCGTACCAGCGCAGCACTCCAATAGGGGCGGCAAATTACCGATCTTTTTTATACTCATAGAAATGCATTCCATCTTCAACTTACTCCCTCAAAAACAGTAATATAAATAAAATAGGTGCTGCTTTCTGCGGCCTTCTTTTTTCAAGGGTGAATGTACATGCACCCGTTTTCACCTACTAACAAAACTTACTACAAACGTATCAAAGGAAAAATAGATGTTTGAAATTTCAGTCTTGCTTTCGTGCTTATAAACAAAAATAAAATGTGTTTTTTCTAATGGAAAAACGCCCCTGAAGGTTCTTGAAATTATTGCCTTCTGCGTGAAATATATATTTTTATTTTTTCGTTTAAAAAAGTTCTGCAGGTACCTTATTATGATTAAGAGGTCAAATATATGTAACAAGAGATATACCCAAATGATTTTGCTTGGAAGATCCTGCTGCTTATTTTCCTCATCGATAAATTATACAAAATCATGACCGAATAAGCATCAGCATGGTACCATACTATTTTTTTATTTTATCAATAACGATTTAATCGTTCGTGGAAAATCGTGTTCACAAGAAAGATAAACAAGATATTTTGGTCTTTCAGGACCAAATGACACATCTTTTTGTGAAAAAAAATAGGGCGCCAATTCTAGCTCTTGCACCAGGCCGCCCTCGACCCTTGCGGCAGCCCTGGTTCTACGGAATCATAATTGCGGGTGCGGCATTTTATAGTACCCCCCTTCCCGTCAACTTTTGAACGGTTCTACATAGAACAACGGGACTAAAACTATTTTGAATAATATCCTGATACTACTCTTCGAGATAAAAGACATCATGATTGCTCAATAGATGGCGTGGTGGGGCACATCAACTTAAAAATTTCAAATAGCATAGAGAGTCAAGTGGCACATCGTTGAAGAGATAATGCAATTCTCTTTCCAACCATTTAATACTTGACATTTCGAATGCATATCGTGAAGAAAAAATTAATAACGAATTTCATGGAAAAATAAATGGTTGAGAAGAGAATTGAGTTATCTTGTGAACGATGTGCCACTTGACCCTCCATGCTATTTGAATTTTTTAAGTTAATGTGCCGCTCCGCGCCATATATATATATATATATATATATATATATATATATATATGTATATATATATATATATATATATATATATATGAAAAGGAGGAATATCGAGAAAAAGATTTAACACAAAATAGGAGAAATTTTATGAACAAAGCCCTCAGGGAAAAGTGTTGAGTGAAGGGATCTGTTGAAAACGAAATGAAAAAAATTCAATGGACATGGCTGGAATGCAGGGTCTGCTAACCAAAATCACAAATGTGCGGCTGGTTTTTGTTTGTTGTCTCCGTTGATTTGTCGTTTACTACCAAGTGTTGTTCATCCTTGCACTTTTTCACCGTACTGATGAAGGGCGAAAGCCCAAAACACGTTTCTACGGTTAACACTTTTTCTTGAGGGCTATGCCCATTAAAGTTTTTCCATTTTGTTTTCAACAGTTCCCTGCTAACCGAAACCACAAATTTATAGCTGGTTTTGTTTGTTTACTCCGTTGATTTGTCGTTTACTATCAAGTGATGTTCATCCTTGCACTTCTTCACCGTACTGATGAAGGCCGAAAGCCCGAGAGACATGTGTACGGTTAACACGTTTTTTCAAAGGCTAGGTCCATTAAATTTCTTCCATTTTGTTTTTAACAGATCCCTTGATATTCCTTCCTTTCATCTTCATAATCCTGGACTCGGATGTCACGCAGATAGCTATAGCTGCCTCCGATTGTTGCCCTGGAATACAGGGTCTGCTTACCGAAACCACAAATTGTTTGTTGACTCCGTTGATTTGTCGTTTACTACCAAGTGTTGTTCATCCTTGCACTTCTTCACCGTACTGATGAGGACCGAAAGCCCGAAACACGTGTCTACGGTTTTTCTCTGGGGAAAACAGGTTACATGTGCACGGTGCTTTTCATCGGAGAACATTTATAGGTCGTTGAGTTGAGAAAATAATCGAGAAGTGGCTCTCAATCCAGAGATATGTTATTTAGTTGAGCTCCACTTGGTTGTATAAAAAATATTGAGTTTATCTTTTTCAACCAAGAAAATAATATCATGGGGATGATGATAACTTGGTAGTCTGGGATATTTTGAGTAAATCAGTAGAGAAACACAGATTAAAATTTAATACCCTTTATTGTATACAAAAATTAACCATCACCAAGTTAATATGTACATAAATTTCTAACTATGTATCAAGTTCGTGGAAGTAATGTGGTGGTACTACTAGCAGGTTACAGCGAAAGATGTAAAATATGGTGAAATATATTACCTCATCCAATCTGTAATACCTTCTGATAACGAGCTCATTTCAAATAAGCTGAATGATTGATTATGTTGAATACCACGCATAGAAAACCACAAAATTCACAATTGCAACTACACCGCAATGGATAATTAGCAGTATGTAATACCTTTCGATTAGAAGATTATTCTGAATAATGATTTATGTTGACTACCACGCATAGAATACTACAAAATACATAATTACACGCTACAACGCAATGAATAAGTAGCGGTTACAATAAAAATATGAAATAACCGAATATCAGTTGTGATATAGGTATAAACTAAACAATTACCCTTCGTGATATGATATGAACAAAAATAGACAAAATTCAGTAACAGCCAGTCATCGATACCAAGGTTTGATATCCAGCGAAGATTCTATGCTAGTCTTGCAGCGTTGACACAAGCGAGTGCTTCGAGGACTACTAATAGTGCATAAGATATTACATCTAAGACAACAGGGCTCCACCACAGGATTCTAGTCATAAAATACCTTTCTTCAGCAACCAAATCTGGCTATTAGACTAGACAGTATCTTCAAGAAACCAACTTTTCGAAACTATAACCTTGCTATTCCTGCTTGTCTTCGCGCGAATTCAGCATGAATTTACGATTGGTCTGTACTTCAAATACAACATTCAGCTTGCATTGTGCTTTGTTGACTTTGACTGCTACTTCCAACATGAAACTGCACCACGAAACCGTACCATGAAACTGTACCATAAAACCCTATGAACGATGAAAAGTGTTGAAGTAGAAATAACGGTGAGGCTATAGAAAAAGGACATAGCGAACGTACATCTCCTTCACTCTCGACAAGAACAAACTTATAACTCACCTCAGATCGTAGCGGGTTTCGAATAGAAATTCTGATGGGACGCTCCTCACAAATATTAGGTTAAGCCGTTGAATTATTTTCCAAATTTGACAAAACGTCTTACTTTCTATTCTAATGGCATTGTTGAACCTCACAAAACGACGAAAGACATGCCTCTGAAGACTGCAACATATTTTTCCTCAAATTATCATAAAATGTTTCACTTTCATCAATTTCTACTAAGAAAAGTTCTGTCATTGTGGCTAGTTGGAGATTGAAGCCGGTTCTGGGTCTCCCCCCACCACTATGACGTCACGTGTGACCTTGAATGCTTGCAGGTGTGCAATGTGTGTGCGTTTGACCTTGAGATTTGACTTTGAGATTTGTCATTGAGTTTTGACATTGGGTTTCGTTGACTTTGAGATTCGACTGTCAGTTTTGACTTCGAATTTGACCTTGAGTTTCATAACATTAAGTTTTGACTTCGAGATTTGACCTTGAGTTTTGATGTTGGGATTGTTTCGGCAACCTTAAGATTTGATCTTGATTTTTTTCGTTTGACCTTGACTAAAGTTGTGGTGTAAGCATACATATTCTGTGTGGTCATGACCTTCATGAATCCTTGCACTCTGCAAGCAAGGAGGGCGTTTATCCTGTGAGAGAGCTAAGAGTGAACTAGGAGTATTGATGAGTATGTTGATGGTCAAGTGCGCAATGACCTTCACACTCCCATCTACTGGAAATGGGGTAGGGATGTCTCTTATAAAATGTGTGGAGTCGTTGATAAGACATCAGATGTTAGATAATATCATCAGAGTGAATACAGAGTACGAGAAGTTTGTCAATTGAGTGAGTGTATTTCTTATAAGGTGAAATAATCTATATTTTTTCATGCAGTCTACTATGTCTTCTCTTCCAAAAGTTGTGGATTCAAAGAGAATCAATTCTTCAATAATTGAAAAGAGGGTGGGAGCTTTTGAACATAGATCAATATCATCATTACCCATCGGTTAAGCTTTCGACATAATTTGTATGACGATTTGTAAAACCCGATATGGGAGATCTTTTCTGATGACATTAGGTGATGATCATGATACTGTAACGAACCTAGGCCGGACCTGTCGCCTCATTCGTTGCCATCGACAACGATGATATCATCCCCGGAGATATTCGAGAACAATCCAGTCACGCCGCCGCGGATAACAACGGTCGATATTGGAAACAACTGGAACATGCTGGTTGCCAACCGCCAGAATTGGAAACATCGAGAATTCTGTAACGGAGATAAATAGGCAGCCCTCAAGAGGGAGTCTCAGTCTCAGCAGCCGATAGCGTCGAGCGATACAGTGGCGTAGTTAGTAATATAAATTAGTTGTACATTTGAGAGTGAAATAAATTAGTAAAACCAAGTTAAGTTTATTTACGTTACAACTGGTGTCGGAAGCGAGATTTTGAAAATAAACAAGTGATCGTGGAGTGGATAGTCAGAAAAATAAATTGATAGACCTTTTTGTATGCCCAAAATAGACAGTGGCCCGGTTTTCGCGAAGTGGACAATTGTGCGTGGGAATATAAACTGATACACTGTTCGCGTGAAACAGACAATAGACTGGTGGCCCGTGGAAAAGAATTCGCGAAGTGAATTTTTAACAAACTGATAAACTTTTCGTGTAAAACAGACTGATACCTCGTCAAAGACAAAATGTGTTCAAAAAAAGTGTGCCTTGGGATTTGAAGGTAGCGGAATTGAAACAGGAATTGGAGGAAAGGGAACTGGAAACAACGGGTTGGGTTAAGGGGATTAGAGGAAAAAGTACTCCAGGAAAGACTTGCAGAAGGACTTATACAAGAAGGTGAGGACCCGAAACATTTTTATTCGAAGTTCCCGGAGGTGATTTAAGTTTGGTAATGAATAAACTCGAAGAAACTACTAAATCCGTGAAAGAAGAACTGCAACAAAATTCGAGGACTTTGGAAGAAAATGCTAGAAATCTGGAAGAGAAGCTTCAAGAAAATTCTAGAAATCTGGAAGAGAAGCTTCTAGAAAATTCAAGAAGCCTGGAAGATAAGCTCCTAGAAAACACAGAAGGCCTAAAAAAAGAACTCTGTGGTGTGGCGATTCGTCTAGAAAAAAGAATAGGAACCGTCGAGGCAGAGATGGACAAGATGGAGGAAATAATCAAAGACGGAATCGAGGCAGAAATGGACAAAATAAAGGAAACGATCAGTAAGCTGGAAAAACGAATTGATAGTGCGCCCTCCACAGAGATGGTTAACAAAAATGCAATGCTGTACTTGAGTTTGAACTTGGATAAAGTTCAAGAGGGTAAACAAGATGTCAAGGTCATTTCCGAAATAGGAAAGCTTTCCATGAAGCCTCCTCAATTCGACGGAACAACTCCATGGGAAAATTACCGTCGACAGTTCGAAGCAGCAGCCAAAGCAAACGGATGGAATGCAGGGGAAAGAGCTGTAGCACTAACACTTGCATTACGTGGAGAGGCGACGAATATTCTACAAACTCTCACCGCCCAGGAACAGGAGGACTATGATCAGCTGATCAAACATCTTGAATTACGATATGGCCAGGCCCATTTGGAACACGTATACTACTCCCAGCTGAAAAATCGCTGCCAGAAATCGGGCGAATCCTTACAAGAATTCGAAGCTGACATTGCACGCTTGGTTCGTCTCGCATATCCAGCCACACCGGAAAATGTAATGGAGCGATTAGCGGTTCAGGCATTCTTATATGGACTCCGTGACCAAGAAACCAGACGAGCACTGACACTAGCTCGTCCAACACATATCGTAGACGCACTGGCACGCGCTTTGGAATTCGAGGCAGCGAAACAATCTTGCAAAAGCCAGAGTAAAGTCCGAGTGATTGAGGAAGACTCACAGGAGCCTGCTAATTTGGAAGCTGCCATAAGTAAAGTGATTAAGGAAGTGTTCCCTGAAAGAAGACAGTTAAGATGCTGGAATTGTGGAAAAATCGGACACCTGCGTAGCAAATGTCCGACATTCGAAGAATCAACACAGGCGCAGGAAAACTGAAGAAGGTCGATAAGGAGGGGCAATCGTCGGCCTGTATACAACAAGCCCCTGTTAACAACGCATATGTCGCTGTCCTGCAACGACAGAACAGAGGTGTTTTCGTAGACGGTCTCATCAATAACGGGCCTTGCACCATGCTGCTAGATACAGGTGTGACTAGGACAATTCTCGGGCCTTCCTTTGCCAGAACACCGAAACGGATTGAACCGACAACTTGGAAGCTACGCACAGCAACACGGGAGCCAGCTACTGTATATGGCGAGCTACCGATTGGAATAATTTTGGGCAGCACTAAAGTGAAACATCAGGCACGTATAGCGGACATCATGGGAATGGACATCATGAATTCCAGAGGGTTTGAATTGGATTTCAAAGACGGCGTCCTACGTGTCAACGGAGAAGAGCTGGTGCTCCATGGGAGAAGTGAGGAGTTGATCCGTGTGTTGTTGGCTGAAGATGTAAGCGTACCTGAGAGGGCTGAAACCATCCTGGAGGCTCGCCTGGACGGGAGTACGAGCAGTGGAGACGTGGTGATGTTCGAGCCCAAACTTCATGATGAGAAAATTGGACAAGGGATTGCCCTAGGGAAAACCCTGTTACGTGCTGAAAAATTTGTGCCAGTAAGGGTCATGAATGTCAATAACTTTCCAGTGACCTTGAAGAAAATAACAATTCTAGGGCACTGCTCGTCGTACGAGGTACGATTAGCCAACCCAACAACTTGCTCACAGAACTGGAAAAATTAGTTGCCATCTCTTCCAAAGACATAAAACCAGCTCAACAGCCCAAACTAAGAGATTTAGTCAAAAAGTACCAAGACATCTTCGATACCGGACAAGGAAAAAGGGGTCGAACTAATGTGGTCCAGCACAAGATTGATACTGGGGGTGCCCGACCGATCCGGCAATCAGCAAGAAGACTTCCTCTTGCCAAGAAGGAAGAGGCTGACAAAATAGTCAGCGATATGGGAAAAGAAGGAGTTATCGAACCATCTGACAGTCCCTGGTCCTCTCCAGTCGTACTGGTGAAGAAAAAGGATGGATCGACACGCTTTTGTGTAGACTATCGCCAACTTAATAATGTCACGAAGAAGGACAGTTACCCTCTCCCGAGAATAGATGACACCCTAGACACGTTGGCTGGTTCCACGATTTTCTCGACCCTTGATCTGAAGAGTGGATAGTGGCAAGTAGAACTCGCTCAGGAAGATCGAGAAAAGACTGCTTTTACCATCGGCTCAGGATTGTGGCAGTTCACCGTTATGCCATTCGGGCTCTGTAATGCTCCGCCACATTCGAAAGATTGATGGAGACAGTGCTGAAGGGACTCTCATGGAACACGTGTCTAGTGTATCTCGACGACATAATTGTGGTCGGCAGATCGTTCGAGGACCACGTGAAAAACTTGAAGGAAGTATTCCTGCGACTGAGGAACTCCGGATTGAAGCTGAGCCCTAAAAAATGCCATCTGTTCCAAAAAGAAGTACGATACCTCGGCCACGTTGTCTCTGGGGAAGGAGTAGCAGTGGATGACCAGAAGATCAAAGCTGTTAAGGATTGGCCCATCCCAAAAGACATTCACCAACTTTGAAGTTTCCTTGGTTTATGCACATACTATCGCCGATATGTGCTGGGATTCGCCAACATCGCTAAACCACTGACCAGGCTCACGGAAGGCCAAACAAAGTTCCAGTGGTCCGAAGAATGTCAAGACTCATTCAAGAAGCTGAAAGGAGCTTTGATCAACGCACCTATACTGAGCTATCCCCTACCCAAAGGGAAATTCATTTTGGATACGGACGCCAGCAACGTGGGACTTGGAGCTGTCCTATCTCAGATCCAGGAGGGACAGGAGAAGGTCATTGGTTATTTCAGCAAGACGCTTAGCAAACTAGAGCGCGATTACTGTGTCACCAGGCGAGAACTGTTAGCTGTTGTAAAGGGAGTGGAGCACTTCTACAAGTACGTGTATGGAAGAAGATTCCTGTTGAGAACTGACCATGGAGCTCTCAAATGGCTCTTACAGTTCAAAAATCCTGAGGGTCAAGTAGCACGTTGGATCGAGAGACTCCAAGAATTCGATTTCGGAATCGAACATCGAGCCGGAACTAGCCATAAGAATGCAGATGCCTTGTCGCGAAGACCATGTCCAGATGATTGCTCACATTGCCGACGAGCAGTAGAGAAAGAAGCAACACTTTATAGAACCACAGCAATGGATGACAACTGAAATGACAGCAAGATCCAGAAAGACCAAGAGAAAGACCCCGACCTTGGCTTAGTTGTCAGCTGGAAGAAGGGCAATCGAAGACCATCATGGCGGGAAGTCGCAGGTTACTCGCCGGCTGTTAAGTCCTATTGGGCACAATGGAACTCTCTCATTCTGGACAATGGGATCCTGAAACGTGTGTTGGAGGCCGATATTGGTGGGGAAGACAGATGCCAAATAATTGTTCCCAGGAACAGAAGAGAGGAAGTGCTGCAGGAAATCCATGATGGAGTCGCTGGAGGACATCTGAGAGTGACGAAGACCCTGCAGAAAGTGAGGCAACGGTTTTACTGGACCAATTGTCAAGCTGACGTCCAGGACTGGTGCAGAAAGTGCGCTGTATGCGCTGCTAGCAATGGACCTCGAATACGACCCAAGGCCCCGATGCGTCAGTACAACGTAGGCAGCCCGTTCGAGAGAATCGCCATTGACATCGCCGGCCCGTTTCCCGTATCCGACCACGGGAATAAATACATCTTTGTGGCAATGGACTACCTCAGTAAGTGGGCGGAAGCCTATGCCCTGCCCAACCAGGAAGCCATCACCGTCGCCGACGTCTTGGTGAAAGAGTGGATATGTCGATTTGGTATTCCAATGGAGCTGCACTCGGATCAAGGCAGAAATTTCGAATCCAACCTGTTCCAAGAAATATGTTTACTGCTGAACATCCGCAAGACGAGAACCACGGCCCTACATCCGCAGTCTGATGGAATGGTGGAACGGATGAACAGAACGATCAACCGCCACTTATCCAAGGTTGTCTCTGACCATCAAAGAGACTGGGACCAGTATCTTCATTTGTTCCTGATGGCCTATCGATCCACAGTACACGAGTCAACAGGTCAAACTCCTGCTAGTATTATAATGGGCCGAGAACTGCGACTGCCTTGTGACCTGAAGTTTGGGATACCGCCAGGACAAGACACTGCGGGAGAGGACTACGTCAGCAAACTCCGGTAGAGAATGGACGACATCCACGAACAAGTCCGGTTGAACATCCAGAGTGCCAGCGATGAAATGAAGGAGACCTATGACATCAAGGCCGACGCTGGAGGATTTAAGGTTGATGACCTGGTTTGGCTGTACAACCCCAAACGTCGTCGTGGACTATCACCAAAGTTGCGGAACTCGTGGGAAGGCCCGTATAAAATCGTGAAAAGGATAAACGACCTTGTGTACCGAATCGGGAAGCCACCCCGAGGGAAACCAAGGGTCGTCCATTTCAACAGGTTGGCCCCTTACGCTGGGAACCATGACCAAGTCCGCACCCTCAGGCCACCGGAGGATGATATGACGTTCGAGAAGTTTATGTCCTTGTATTCAAACGGAAAGAAAATTCTACATGGGGTTACTAGAGAGAAGTCACGAGACCTTTTCGAAGTGCCTGCTGACTACGCACTAGCACACTGTGTGGCAGAAGATCTTCGAATGTCCAGGGGCATCGCCGTAGTGTTCTCCAAGAAATTTGGTCAACTCCAAACACTGCGGGAGCAGAATCCAGAAGTTGGTGGGGTGATACAGTTGAAGAAAGGCCAGAGAAACATCTACTACCTAGTTACCAAGAGGCATTCCCAAGATAAACCGTCCTATGAAGATATCTGGAAGAGTCTCACCAAACTAAGAGATACTATGGTGGACCAGAATCTGGTGGATCTAGCAATTTCAAAATTGTCCTGTGGTGTTGATGGGTTGGACTGGAGAGTCATAAGAAGTATGCTGGAGGCGATATTCAGATCCAGCGGCGTCAAGATTTTGGTTTGCTGTAACCCTCTTCCACGACCGACCATGAAGACAGTGGAATGTTACTTCCATCGAACTTCACGGTGCAGATATGGGGAGTCATGCAGATATCGTCACACTCCAAGGATGACATTTCGGGACGAAATGTCTTTAAGAAGGGGGCAATGTAACGAACCTAGGCCGGACCTGTCGCCTCATTCGTTGCCATCGACAACGATGATATCATCCCCGGAGATATTCGAGAACAATCCAGTCACGCCGCCGCGGATAACAACGGTCGATATTGGAAACAACCGGAACATGCTGGTTGCCAACCGCCAGAATTGGAAACATCGAGAATTCTGTTACGGAGATAAATAGGCAGCCTTCAAGAGGGAGTCTCAGTCTCAGCAGCCGATAGCGTCGAGCGATACAGGGGCGTAGTTAGTAATATAAATTAGTTGTACATTTAAGTGTGAAATAAATTAGTAAAACCAAGTTAAGTTTATTTACGTTACAATACCTTATTCAAGTCATGGTTGTCAAAAAGTATTTCAGATGAATTCAATGCGGACAGTGTCAGTTGTATTAATGCTTCAGATTTCAAATATACAATAACATATTTGGGTCAGAGTCCACAAGTAGCAGGGGGTTTGAGAACTCGACCTCTAGTAGAATTCAACTCCATTGAATGATAATATTGTTCATATGTTAATAGTTAGGATATAGTGATTTTATGTTGAATATAGATATTTCCCCATTGAAAAATAACATTCAGTGTAGAAGTTATGAATTTGGAGCATCACATTTTTTTCATGTAAGTAAAATTATTCAATTCTTTCTTTTCGTTTCACTTTTCAATATGTGGATGCATTACTCGAGTCAATGTTGGACGGAAGCCGTGGACATCAATACAGCCATCGAGAGATTGAACTCCTACTTGCGTGCCTTGAGTCAAGATTCCCTCCATGCTACAGTCTATGATTTGAATGTTTGCTTCGATGAAGACGAAATAAGAAGATGCATGTGTAATCATGAAAAGTACAATGCTGGTGCTGAAATATGCAACAAATTCAGTGAAGGAGCCTTGAACTTGCAACAATTCTTTGAAGAAATGATCAAATTGGGTCTGGAAAGATTTCTCTACACCCTTTTACCATTCCTACCCGATGACATCATCGAGAAATATCAACTATATGATTAACATGATGATGAATATGATCATATAGATATTTGATATGGAATAAAACATATATTTACAAAATCTTGTTCATTTATTTATCCATTACACATAAACATTATTGATATACTTGAGAATATTCAGATATAACGAAAATAAAATAATAAACATTTCAAAGTGAATTACGAACAGAGCCATCCAATGCATTGTAAGTCAAGAAGATGTTGTGTATAATGTATAGACTTTGATGTTGCCTGGAAATTTAGTTTTTTTTGTTTCGAGCTCCAGCTTGATATCCACTGTAGATGATTTTGTAGCATTCGGTTGATGTGAACAATCAATGATGAACAGGGGATTCTGTTGAAATGCCTCAAGGTCCATAAGAGGTTCACTCATATCTTTGTCATAATAAGTACGTTGAAAGTCCTCATATACATAGTAAGCTGAAGAGAATAGTTTTTTATCAAAGTCCAGGTTCCAACTCTCATATGGGTAGACTTCAGAGTTCAAATACACTTGGATGTTATTGATGTCTGCATTTATGAATTTTGTCACATCCAGTGTTCTGTTTTTGAATGCGTTGGTACTTTGGAAACCAATAATTATGAAGCGAGGTGTTTCCAAAGTGTTGGTTGTTTTTATTGCCCATATGTCTGAAGATGTGCTACTCAATAAGGGTAATTCATAAAGATCCCACATACGATAAGCCAACTTGATTTTTGAATTCAGACCACTCCCATTTATTCTACTGAATAATTTGAGCTTCTGCTTGTCATCGGGCACAACATGTTTTATTTTTCATTCAATCTTTGTTATTTCCAAAGAGGCATCAACTTCTCCAATATATGAATTCTTGAATGAGCGAGCTATAATCAAAATCAGTTCTTGTTTTGCATTCAGAATGCTCTTTTTATAATCCTCTGCAAAACCCATCAAATATTTGAGAGGAAGTTTTCCACTGAATAAATGACTGGGTGCATCAATGATGTGTTGTTTTGTGTCGGAAAGTCCCCATCCAGTTGTCAAAAGCATGTGAGAGTGTGGAACCATATTCTTCATTGTGGATGTTATGCCTGGTTTTCGAACAACGGCAACTTGCTCACCACCCATTTCATAGCAGATCTCATCGAAGAGGAATGCCAAAGCATTGTTGGAAAGATAGCATACTTTGTTCACTTCATTTGGTTTGAATTTTCCCTCAATGTAAATGAAACTGTCGGCAATCTCCAGTATTACATCTTGATTGTTGATTGCAATTTGGATTTCATCTGAATTCTTGAACAATGGTGATCCGTACGGCTTATAGATATGCTCGTGCAGACTTATGAGAGAATGATCGACCACTGGTTCATTGAAAATATTCAACTTGTCACTGTTTGCTTCGAGTACCATTTTATTGTCGAATTCTGAGTCCAATAGATTTTAGAAAATTAAGATCTTCCGCTGACAATCTATGTCTTTGCCGTTCAGCATACACTTGTGGAATGACCTTCTTCCTGGCAAAACTTTTCTTTTTGACGATATTTGATGGATGACGATCTTTGTTAGGTGAAAATATTTCGTTTTCACTGTTTTGTCGTTTGTTGTAGCAAAAACCCATTACATTCATCATTGTAATTTCTTCAATTCCAATATAACAACTATTTCTTCCACACTACCGACATCAATGAGATTATTTCGATGATCCAATATGCGCAGAGTAATTTTGTCGATGAACTGACGTCCTTCCGGGCTGATGGGCATATAAATAATGTTGTTTGGCTCTTTTGTTATATTATAATCCGGCTCAACATCAACATCAAATGAAAAAATAATATGATTCTCTTCGTCATTTATGTATGATCCTGAAATGATATTGCAATCCAATCGAATGAGTCTCACGGGTACAATATTCACAGGAGATGTAGATTCATGCATGCGATTTGCACTGAATTCTTCTTTCTCGAATCCCAACAGGGATGCTATTGAGTTTTCATGTTTCAGGTTCACCACATACTTTGATTGCATCATACATTTGAATGTATTATTGTTTGCTCGAAGGCTGAACAATTTATCTAATGTGGTGTCATCATGTTTCGCGCCATGAAGTACGTGGAATTCAAGTTCTCCTTGAATAACAGCATTTATTTCTCCTATCTCATATGCGCCACTTGGTATTTCTATATCACTACTGAGTGTAGTTTTCTTTGAAGGGATGGAAAAAGTGATCGAATTGTTTGTTTCCGTGATGTTGTGGATTATGTTGCATCCATAGAATCCCAAAAGCCCCAATCTATAAAGGCTATTCTTATCCAGCTCGATGGGAGGGTAGAAGTCTGCACTCAAGACACTGGATCCAACAGCTTATAGCTTGAACTTTCGTGGCATGACTGATTGCACTCATATGATAACAAATCATTTTATTGTTGTTCACAACACATGTGATATAATTTTCTTCGTCTCCTCGGCGGCACTGTGTGTCCTAATTCAACTTGATTGTTATTGGCACCAATATTACAATCATCGATGGTGCAATAACAACAAAATAGTTTTCGAGGTATCATTCACATCACTGGAATTTGATGTTCCAACACTTGCATTGTCCATATGATGGTCATAGCAATATTTATATTTTAAAATATCAATATCCTCTTGGAGGTGTTTGGGAAGTATTCTCCAAACTGATGCAATTTCATTGGCTGCACAAGAAATCATGACCTCTTTGGGCATATCTGCAAGTTTACCTTCACTCATTTTTTCCAAGCTGCGTAATCTTGAATATGCGATGAGGTAATGCTCCATTCTCTTAATAGCCTCTCGATCCATTTCTGGCGTGAAATCCATTTTAGTTTTTCAGGTGATTGGAAGAGAGAGAAACTTCAAGCATAAGTGTCCACAAACAACTGTATTG
Organism: Gonioctena quinquepunctata; assembly: GCA_018342105.1. Taxonomy (NCBI): domain Eukaryota; kingdom Metazoa; phylum Arthropoda; class Insecta; order Coleoptera; family Chrysomelidae; genus Gonioctena; species Gonioctena quinquepunctata. Next base: position 120,073 of record JAFIRS010003098.1, on the reverse strand, counting down.
TATTTCTGCTCACGTTCATAATTATATATAATTTCTTCGACTGCATGTGTTACCTTTTCGGGGGTGATGGACCAACACCACTGGTGGGGGTTAATCTCCGAAACTGTCGAAATATGTTGCAACTCTTCCAATTTTCCTGTATGCCACCCAATGTGTTCCTCCACCGCTGATTCCATCCAAATTGATGATGGCTGTTTCATGATCGCGTGGTCCTGAGGTGGGCAAATTATCACGAATGAACACAGCACAAAAATGTGGAATTTTCAATTGTTTGGCATAATGTGTCAGATCGATATCTGTGAGAGGTTTAAGAGGTGGGGCATCAATTAGTTTTTTGATGTATATGGTTTGAGGTAGATACCGAGGCCTTTGCGATATGGTTTCAAGAATATACCACTACCCTTTTTTCCTAAAGCTATCGCCTCCATCTTTCTGTTATAATGTTTCACCTCTTTCAGATCATTTTTGCTCGCACTTGCCGAATTTATAGCTCTGCTTATACCTGCCGCAGCACCAGCCAAACTACCCAATGCAGACAATACGGCAAAAATTGGTATCAATGGTATTATGGTATTAGGTATTATGCGAGGTGTCCGAATTTTTTTCTTTCCACCTGCTGCTTTTGAATATTCACGTACCGCTTTCAATGTTGTGGCCATTTTTCTGTTGTTTGTCACGAATTGATTACCTCCAGTTTTATGTTATTCATCCCGAACTTTTCGTACAATGCCTGCTCCAAATGCTACTTTTCTGATTTTATTTCGCCCATTTTTCTTCGATGATTTATTTTTCCTCCTTTGTTTGACATTGTCTATATCACAGCCCATACCGAAACGCCTTTTTGCCTTCATTATGTTGGTGACGAGTAGTGCGGCTGCTCTCTCACGAATGCTTGCGTCCTTCGATTTGACCCTATTCCAGGCACTGTATTCAAGTTGTTTATCTGCTTTATGTCTAGCTTCAATTCGTCGAGATTCTCCGAATACTGGATGTCGTGTGTTTTACAGGCCCTATCCAATTTATTGATGCCTGGATCGTTGCGTGCCAATCGCTTATGTAATTTAGTTCCGGGTCCACAATATTGATATCCTCCAGGTAAATGCGATTCAAACGGCAATTTATTCATTAAATAATTTACCAACCCCCGACCTTTTTTTAAATTATTCGATCTGTTGCTTCTACGTATGCTCCGTGTGGTGGTAGACATTTAAATGGAATATATATCACACATCTTACATTGATAAGTGTCGAACCGTCAAACAATGCGCATTGTCAAGCAAAAAGGATAGTTTGCAGTAGATGATTTGGATGAGAAAATCGGGACTGGATTGAATGGGGCGAACCCATTGAGACATGGCCCACTACTTCCATCATCTGTTCGCTCGCTAATCATCGGTCCGTCAAATTGCGGAAAGACAAATGCAGTGATATCTCTACTGACACATCCACAAGGATTGCGATTTGCAAACGTTTTTATCTATTCAAAGTCGTTGAATCAACCAAAATATGAATACTTGCATAATGTGTTAGCGCCAATAAAAGGATTGGGCTTCTTCACATTCAGTAATAATGCAGACATTGTGCAACCCTCTGATGCCAAACCAAATTCAGTTTTCATTTTTGATAATGTGATTTGTGAAAAGCAGGATATTATCCGATCATATTTTTGTATGGGACGCCATAAAGATGTTGATTGCTTCTATCTTGCACAGACCTATTCACGAGTTCCCAAACAGCTAGTGCGTGACGATACCAACTTCATCGTCATATTCTAGCAAGACGAGATGAACTTACATAACATTTTCTCTGATCACGTCTCGCCCGATGTCACATTCGAAGAGTTTCAAATGATGTGCGTGAATTATTGGGATGATCAGTATGGATTCCTTGTCATTGATGAAGATCGAAAAGTATGTGATGGACGATATCGCAAAGGATTCAACAGTTTCATATATCGTTGATAACTCAAATCGAAAAGAGTTGATCATTCATCGAACTTCGTCGAAGTCACTACAACAAACTTGTCATCGGAATAATGAATCTCCTGCGAGATGAATGTGAAGAAACCAAAATGGATTTGAAACGTCAACTAGTTCAAGCAACCGAAGCTGTTCGACAAAAATTCAATTCCATCAAAAGTGGAAATGTGGGAGAAAAGATTGCCCTTGAAAAACTTTATGATCCTATCACAAAACCACTCAATGCTCTTTCTTCTGCTGCTATTGTGAAACCGTCTACATCTTCTCGATCCATTCGAACCAGCACTCCCATTGGAAGAAAACATTCTCTCAGCAGTGATATATCATTTCCAGGTATTGATAATGAAACCATCAAAGATGTGGATGGCGAGAAAATAGCTGCAACTACGCTATTCGAAACACTCACATCCAGCAATGGTTTGAGACTTGAACAACATTTGCAAAATATTAGAAATGGCAATAGTGCATATGATGCGAATTAAAAATGGACAATCTAGAAGTCCGTTTTGATGATGAAAATATTTTATTCTGGGATGGTACCATGCAATTACGTCAATACCCTGGCACTCCAGATTTATATAACTTGATATTCCTCAAGAAACCGCCTGGAGTTAGTGATGCAAAAATTCGAAACACATATATCGAAATTTTGGATTTTACGAAAGCATTGTACAAAAAGTATGAAGTGAAAAATGGAAAAAATATAAAGAATCAAAGAAATATCAAGAAGTCATAAAGCCACTATTGAAATCGAGTAATAATTCCAAAACACTTCTGAATCAATGCAGCGAAGGAATGAAAAAATTAAAGTCACAGAAATTTTTTACATCAAAACCGAAGAATTATGTATACTGGAATGAACCTAAAGAGTTAGTGGATCGTTTGCGACTTTACATGCATGTCAAATGCCCAACACCGTTGGTTGACATTGATCATGCTGCTATATATCGAGAAACAGAGAAAACATAAATTCTGCACTCCATTCCTCGTCATCACCTCAATTATACTGTAATTTATACAGTAAAGAAGGCCATCCTGGTGGGCGACTGATGTGGTATTTATTTCCCTGCCTCTGGACAACTCCTCTCCAAGTTCATAGAATACGTCATCACCTAGCCCCTCATCATCGGCAACCAAATTATTGTCTCCGTTTGGAGCAGCGTCATCCAATGCTCCCTCATCGTTGACGGCATCCGCTTCATAAGCTGCTGGTGCATCTGCTTCTACTTCGTCTTCTACTTCGTCTTCCATGAAGTCTGCTTCGTCTTGAATATTCAAGTCTTCCATCATGTTGACAACTTCCTCAACTTCACGTTTGTAACACATTCTGATAATTCTCAACAAGATACGAATTTTCGAATGAAGTCCTACCGTTGAAGGATTCAATTTATATGATTTTGGTCTTGATCCCACTCCAAGAAACTCACACATACCGAAATATGAAGATGAGTCTTAGAAATAACTTCCATATCCCCTCCCCAAGACACCCACTCGCCTAAGGCGTGTAAACATCAGCCATCCTGCATATTGCCAGCGCATGCGCTTTACATGGACTCCTCCTCTCAAGGAGTGGGGAAAAGGCACAAAACTACGAGTGCTGGATCGAAACAATCATTCCTTCGACTCTGCTCGCTGGTATCGATCTAACATTTTCAGGTTTGTTTCAGATTTTTTTCCGACGATCATGAAGAATTCCACCCGATCTCAGGATGTTGCTGCTATACTGACTCTTGTGAATATATTGGCTGCAGCTCGACCTGAACGAGATATTCCCAAGGATGGTGTGGCAGGACCATCTCATGAGCGGGGTATTGTTCCCAATGATATATCACGATTTGCCCCAACGCCACTTCCCAGAGTGGCGCCAAGACCGCTCCGCGGTCTTGTTATTTTTTTCAGACCGCAGTTTATTGCCCCGTGTAAAAAACCGCGGTTTTTCACATGGGGTAGGAAACCGCTCGCTACGCGGTTTCGTGGTTTCGCTGTTTCGCGGTTTCGCGGAGCAGCTTCGGCACGGCTTCGCAGTACCAAGACCGCGGTCTTGTGTCTGATATTCATGTTTACGCGGGGTAAAATATTGCAATAAAACACAATAGTGTGCATCAATAATTTTATTTGTTAACAATACTCTTCGTATGAGCGTTGAATCAATGTCAATAATATATACAGTTATCTATTCATCATTTTGACTATTCAAATATAAACTTTCCAGCTGATTTGAGTATTGTGAATGTACTATTCATTTATTTCGGCATTTAACAAACTGATCAAATAATCCAATCTACTTTCGGAATTCATGCCATATTCTTGAGAAAAAGATTTAAATATGTTATTACATATACGAATAGTTTCATTGGGATCGCACTGATAGAACTCAATGTCATTGTGACCCCAAGGGAGAGTTTGTGTTGTATTGGGAATTATGAATCTCTTATCATCATAATATAGTAGTGCTACTTTATTTTCCGTATACATATCATGTGAGATGCTTCTGAAAGAGTCCATCTTCTTGGAAATTTTACCACCATTCTCAACTATTTTCTTGTAATCCTCCAATGTCAATTGATTCTTTATCATAGATCTCTTCACCCCTTTGGCTCTCTTCACTTCTGTTGCAAGAGATTGTACATAGTATGCTTTAGCAACTAATTATTGGATCAATGGGAAACTCATTTCATTTTTTAAATTACCCAAGACTGAATTTGTAACAGGTATGCTGAATTTATTATGTTCAATGTAATTAGATGTGTCAAATCTATTTATATTGGTGCTGATGAATTGATAAAAATTGTCGGTATTTACTTTCAAAATAAGAGAATCTGTGTCAGTGTAGTCTTTATACATCCATAGTAAAAATCGTACAATATAGTCTTGTATAATTCCAAAATACAGAATCTCAAATACAGTGGTTTGTCATAATATACTTTCACTTCACCCATTTGAATAGCAACGAAATTTTCACAAAAAAATTGTGCAACTTTTGAAGTTTGGTCGTGCAATCAGAGCACCAGCTCCCATACTTCTATGGGCATTCTGCCAATGTGTAACAAGCCTCACATTGGTCCTATTGTCAACGTTTTCCATCGTTTTTCCATAAACTGCATTGTTCATCAACTCATAGAAATCTTTCTCAGGCTCATTATTAGATTTATAACGCATTTGAGTGTTGAGATCGATGTAAGGCTTCATCCAACATGACTGCTTGAATCTTAGGATTCTATGAGTATGCATAGCAATCGAACCATTATTGACGGCCTGTTTCAAGTTCTTATAATGAACCACATAGTTTCGCTTATCATTCAAATTTGGAATCAATTTTGGAATCTTGCTTTCGGAATTTGGTGGCACTATACTTTCTACCAGAAAAGGGAGGTCTGAATGTTTATCGTGCAATTCTTGGGGATAATGTATGTCAACTTCAAGGACATATCCATATGGATCATTGTCTGTCACAGCCACAATGTCTAAATTTGTGATTTCTTCTCGAGTTAGCAAAATGAAATCAGATGTAGGTAATGGTTGTGACATACTATGTCCATATAAATTTGTAGCATCCAAATAAGCAATGAAAGATGATCGCTCATTGGGATCAGAATCAGGCAGAAACTTATTATTTGCTATATGCTTCCTATCGCAACATTGACTAATACCTCCACGAATGCCGTTTTTGAAAAAATTTATCATATCAATGTCAGTTAGCAGTTCAAGTTCAACATTGCATCCCAAGATAATCCAGGTGCAGTATAATATTGAGCTGGTTCCAACTCATATGTATCAAAACAAATCCGTCTAAAATTCTCGAATATATCACACAGTAGTAGGACATCAGATTTTAAATATAAATCTGAATATTCTCCAAGACTCTTACACTCAAATAGTTCCCAAACACGTTCGGCTCTCATATAATATTTCTCTGATACATGTTCCTCATTCAAATTGTCATAAAACTGATTTTCTGTTGGTAAATCAGGATGATCCAATTTATTGATGGTGTCCACAAAACTATATGGGAAAACACCTTTCTGCCTCATTGAATTGAATTTTTCCTTATCGGGAAATCATCTTGACATCTCTACGCATTGCTTATCACTCAAATTTGCACCCAACTTTTCCAATGAACTCGACATGAACTTGAAGCTATATATAAATCTCATTTTCAAAAAAAAAATCTTAATTTTCCCCTTTTTACTTTGATAGCTAGATGTTTAGATATGTTTTGTAAACTAAATATATTTTTCCTCAGTTTGGAGAATTACATCAACCTTATCTTTTTCCTCATACAATTCTTTAATGAACCTATGGCAATCATAACCACTCATATTATGGCATATAATGGGGATGAAATTTTGTATTTTGATATTCAAATTACAGGCAAAGTGCGCTGCTGGATATCTTTTTCTCCCCGTGAGATGGCTGTGGTCTCTGACTCTAACATCCCCTTCTGTGAAAAGTTTTTCACATATACCACAAGTGGTGGCATAATGAAATTCCCTTTCCTCTTTTGGGGTTTGTTTAGTCATTGGTTTGACATACCTCGAATGATCATTATATATATATTTTTCGAATATTCTTTCATTCGCATTGTGAAAACCTTTGCCGCATCACCCCCTCTATATAAAATAAATTTTGTTAATTTATCATCAAAGGAACATTTTATCAGATAAGCAAATACATGAGCTTCGTGTTGGAAGGTCCTATTCGTGTACGCGAGTTCGAGATTCGGTTCGGTGGTTTGTATAGGCTTCAGAATCGATTCAAAATCTGCATATACTACAAAAGGTACATTCATTTGTCTTTCTAAATTTTCAAACATTAATGTATTACCGGCAACCATTTTCCCAAATTTATTTTTTCTGAAATCAGTTTGTGGTACTGTTGTACATAAATGATAACAATCGTGTATCTGGTGACGCAACAGTAATCGCTCATTCGAAAAGTACAATAAAAATCCACCACAGAAATATTTTTTGTGTTCATGAGCTGAAATTTGACTTGACACCAATCTTGAAAGATCTTTTTTCCAACAATAATGACTATTTCTCACCTCATCTGTGATAAGCAATAAATTGACATGTCCTCTGAGTTTTCTCTGAGAGTATCGCAAGGGCCCAATCACCTCATATTTGACTCTCTTATTTTCAATCTTAGATTCCAAACCATAAACATGGACTGAAATATCATTCAAATACTCAAACATTTTTATTTCACGTAATTTTGCTGGAAAATCCATACCTGTTACATTCAAGACATGAAAGACTATACATTCAAGACAGTCTCGTAATGTGGATAGGAGGACACCTCCGACACTCCATTGTTTGTAGGAAATAATGCAGATGTCACGGCCCATGCAAAGCAGCATTGGTCTTCATTTTTTATGTTGACAACACCTTTTCTTCTCTCAATGATTTTGGGAAGTTTTATGTATGATGATCCGCCAAGTTGACTGTATTTGTTTATGTTCACCTCAAGGAACATACTTGCTTCACAACTCCATTTTGAAAAAATAACTTTCATCAAACCTTCATTTGCAACAATTATAACTACAAACCTGAATCACGCTCCCCAAACTCCGTACTTTGGGCAATTATAATATCACGAAACGCATCGAATAATCCATTCAAATCAGTTGATCGATCTGCTATACGATTGGGAGAATAGAACGATTTGATGTCTGTCAATTCCTGGGTTTGAATGATATAACTTCCAAACACTTCCATGTTGACCTTGATGGAGTTGTGCAGTTTGATGTTTTTCTCCAATAGCTCGAGTACTTCATGCTTGATATCGATGAAAAAAGGTGTGTACTCAGTATACATATTCTCACTAGATACTCTGTAGCTAGAAATGCGACATTTGAATGCATTTTTAATGAGGTGTACACCACCACCCAAGTGAACACATGAGTTTGTCCTATGTGCGAGTGTTCTATTGTGAGAATTGACTTGACCATATGGGATTATCACATTACAACAATTACATGTATAGAGTGGTTCAGGTGGTGAATGATCGCCATTGTTCAATTCAACTCGTTTCACTGAAGGACCTCTCTGGCAAGTTTCCAGTTGATGCCGACGTAGATTATCACTACGAGTGAAATCTTCACCACAATCACACGAATACATTCCAGCAACTTGTTTTCGATAGCTCACTGGAGGAGACACTGATTCGAAATACTCTTCTCCTGGAATATTTCAATGAAATATCTCCACCCTACAACAAGTCCGATGCGATGCGCAATCTGTATTGTGAGGCGATTCTCTTGACATTCAGTGCACTCATCAATACTCGCAGTTCACTCTTAGCTCTCTCACAGGATAAACGCCCTCCCCGCGTGGAGAGTGCAAGGATTCATGAAGGTCATAACCGCACAGAATATGTATGCCTACACCACAACTTTAGTCAAGGTCAAACAAAAAAAAACAAGATCTAATCTTAAGGTTGCCGAAACAATCCCAACATCAAAACTCAAGGTCAAATCTCAAAGTCAAAACTCAATGTTATGAATCTCAAGGTCAAACTCAAAGTCAAAACTGAAGTCGAATCTCAGAGTCGACCGAACCCAATGTCAAAACTCAATGACAAATCTCAAAGTCAAATCTCAAGGTCAAACACACACACATTGCACACCTGCAAGCATTCAAGGTCACACGTGACGTCATAGTGGTGGGGGAGACCCAGAACCAGCTTTAATCTTCTACTGTGGCTGGTATTCGTGATGACGCATCAGGGACTACATTTGGAGATCCCTTCCGGTAAACAAGGTCAAAGGTATGCTGGCGCAAGCGTAATGCCCATCGAGCTAGTTTTCCACAAGGTGACTTGATATTATTGAACCATAGTGAAGACAAATGATCGACTACGGCTGTAAAACTAACACCTTCAATATAAGGATGAAACTCCTCGATGCGAAATATCAAGGTCAAACACTCTTTTTCCGTTACCGAAATGTTTCTTTCAGACCGTGACAAGGCTCTACTGGCATATGCTATCACTCGCTCTTCGCTATCTAAAACTCCCCCTAATTTCTACATCCGAAGCATCCGACTGAATAGTGAACTTTTTGGAAAAATCAGGTTGTGTAACAATTACCGTTTGTGATAAAATTAGGAAATAAACATTTACTTCCAGTCCTTGGGACTGACAGATATGGACAGAATTCGACAAAATTCAGTAACAGCCAGTCATCAATACCAAGGCTTGATACCCAGCGTAGATTCCATGTTAGTCTCGCAGCGCTGACACAAACGTGTGCTTCGAGAACTACTCATAGTGCATAAAAAATAACCTCTAAGATAACAAGGCTCCACCAGAGGATTCTAGTCACCAGAGGATTCAGCAACCAAATCTGACTTTTAGACTAGGCACTATCTTCAAGAAACCAGCTTCTTGAAACTCTTTGCTCGAATTGAGCATGAATTTACGACTGGTCTGTACTTCGAATACAACATTCAGCTTGTATTGTGCTTTGTTGATTTTGACTGCCACTTTCAACATGAAACTGCACCACGAAACCGTACCATGAAACTGTACCATGAAATCCTATAAACGATGGAAAGTGTTAATGTAGAAATAACCGTGAGGCTATAGAAAAAGGACATAGCGAAGGTTCATCACCTTCAGTTTCGACAAGAACAATCTTATAACTCACCTCAGATCGTGGAGGGTTTCGAATAGAAATTTTGATATGGCACTCCACACGTTTTTGACAAATGTTAGATTAAGTCGTTGAATCCTTACCCAAATTTGACAAAACGTCATACTTTCAACAACGGGACAGCTTAGAATGCTATCGGTATTTTTGCCGATGATTATGGATACTTTCCATCACATTTTCCCATCCATCTTCCTTCTTGCTTGAATGTCAAAGCCTCTGTCCAATGTTAAAAATTTCCCTTTTCGCAATTTCAGACAAGGAGAACATATGAGCGAGTTGACATCTTTCCGCCATCTAGTAACAGGGACGCGATTCTTGAAAGAGTAATTCCACAAATTTGCAGATTTCTGCATTTGACACCGAATACAGGTTTCATGAAGGCTGATCTAGTCTACACCAGAGTGCAGCATGCGGATTAAATAAATCAACAGAATTAATTCATACCAAATAATCCAAAATGAAAGAATAATTCAATGTAGCACTTTCAAACGCTACAACTTTTCCTTGAGGGCTATGTCCATTAAATTTCTTCCATTTTGTTTCTAACAATTCTCTCGATATTCCTCCCTTTCATCTTCATAATGTTGGATTCGGATGTCACGCAGATGGCTATAGCTGCCTCCGTGGTGACGTTGGTTGATGCCCTGGAATGCAGGTTCTGATAACCGCCTGGTTTTTGTTTGTTGACTCCGTTGATTTGTCGTTTACCACCAAGTGTTGTTCATCCTTGCACTTCTTCACCGTTCTGATGAGGGCCGAAAGCCCGAAACACTATGTCTATGGTTAACATTTCTCCTTTCCATTACTCGTACTCGTGACGTCAGTTTGAACAAGAAGAATGGATGGTGAAGTTGCTCGGTGTTACTTGGGATTATAAATTGAATTAGAATTCTCATAGAACAATTGAAACAAAAACTGTCTAGTATATTGTTTTTCTACGACAACCTCGATGAATGTTCATTTTATAATCGTAACTTCAATCATAAACAAGCACATTTTGTACAGAATTTCATTTTTGCATCGGTTGCTAGGCAAGTTGCTAAGCAACAAATGCGAAATGGAATATTTCGTGTTAGGTCTAGGTTCACTCTAAAATCACGACGACTACGGCTTGTCAAATTATGACGTTCAGCGACAAATTGATGAAATGTCAGCAGATCGTTTCTGTCAGAGTTTTAGTAGGTTACGAATAATTTCATAGTTGTTTTCTATAAAAACTATTAATTAAAATGGAAACTGATAGTGATATTGACTTAGATTTGACACCTCCGAACATAATAGAAGCAGCGAAGGTAACAACACTGAATTTATCACCGGGAACGTCGAAGAGTATGTATCAACGCGCTTATAACCTTTTTTTGGAATGGAAGGTAGATCAAAAGACAAAATCGTTTTCCGAGAACGTTTTAATGGCTTATTTTGGCGACTTAGCCAGAAAATATAAAAGTTCCACTTTGTGGTCACACTTCTCAATGCTGAGAACGACTCTTAGTATCTATAATGATATAGATATTGCCAAATATTTGAAACTGAAAGCATCCCTCAAGCGGCAGTCTAACGGCTATAAACCCAAAAAGTCGAAGATGTTTACAGCAAATGACATCGATAATTTCATTGAACAGGCTCCAGATAGAATATATTTGGCAACAAAAGTAAGTTTTATATTTCCATTTGATGAAAAATATGTTTAAGTAAACTAATTTACATTGTAGGTTGCATTAGTTATGGGAGTAATGGGTGCATGTAAAAACATGAATTACATCAAATGAAAATTACTCATTTCAATGATCTTGGTTCAGCTGTTTCAGTAACAATACCAGACAGTAGACCCAAAATAGTACGAAATTTTACTGTAACTGGCAAATTGTACGAAATTTATAAAAAATACGCAAACCTTCGCCCTCAAAATGCTAATGGTCTATGGTTTTTCATTAATTATCAAAAAGGAAAGTGTACCATTCAGAGAATAGGTCTGAATAAGTTTGGAGCTATGGGAAAAGACATTGCCAAGTATTTAAAATTGCCGAATTACGAATTATATACTGGGCACTGCTTTCGCCGATCCTCCGCAACAATTCTTGTTGATGCTGGAGGTGACAAAACCACGTTGAAACGCCACGGTGGCTGGAAATCTACTACAGTCGCTGAGGGATATATTGATGAATCGAAGAAAAGTAAGCTTGACATAGCAAATGAAATCGCAAATGCAATACAGAACATACCATCAGGCATACCAACGAATTTAGAAATGGAAAATCCCGAGAAGCCGTCTACTTCAACGTCGACAAATTATCAATTTCGAAAAGAATTGAGTATTCAGCAATCAAGTTCTCCAAATATGATATTCAATAATTGCACATTCAACTTCAATTAGATACATACATACATTTATATGCTTCTTTTTCTGTGTATCTATTAGAAATAGCAATAAAGAAAATATTTACATATTTCTTCAATTTATATGTTAATTCTGATAGAAAGCGCATAAGCGGCAAATTCGGAGTAATGAAATATCATCAGTTTATTTCTTTCAAAGTTTTTGCAATGTATGCATGTATTAAACGTGAACGATATGTTGTCATAGAACAAGTATAGTATGCAACTCGCAACAAAATGGCCATTCTGCACTCGTATGAATTGCAGCACTTGCATTCGGCTCGTGCTGCAAATTTCATACTCGTGCAAAATAGGCATCATTGTGTGCTCATTGCATAATATACTATTCATTCACGTCAGCTCAGACATATTTCAAATTGCGACTCTTTGAGAATAGTGTACCTACTCCCCACTCTTTCAGTCCTATATGGGTTATGTCATTCTATACTGTGGGACAATTCCTCAACTGCAAGTGCTATTTTTTACTCAACAAAAAAAAACAATAAGAATATTAAGTAATTCGAGGTATAAAGATACATGCAATTCCGAATATGACAATACAATTCCGAATTATGACTCTTTCGTCCTTATATATTCACAATTCACTTCTTGAAATACATGAAATATCGTCTAACCTCACAGCACATGCTAACATCCACCATCATAACACGAGGAATTCTGATAATATCAGAAGTCCTAGATATAGGCTTTCTATTTCGCAGAAGAACATACTTATCGCTATACATTATATTTTTGTTATTGAACTGTTGTTTATTACATTGATATGTTTGAACCTACTTGTTGAATGTTTTTATAAAGATATATAGATAGTTTATTTCAATACATTAATATACATATGCATATTCATAGCAGGTCTTCTGTTTCTCAACGAGAAGGAAAGAAAGAGGTGAGGTCTAGCGATTATTTCAAAATCGACTGACAATCTAATTTCTAGACATCACCTGAAGATGGCAAATGGAAATTTGCCGAAAGGTCGTGAAATCGGACGTCTTGAGACCCAAGAACACAAAACGCGGACAGAAACACGAGCTATATATATATTCAAATGTTGAGGTGTTCTCGTAAATATTGATAACTCTACAAAAATCAAAACCTAAATACACAGGGTGTGAACTAACTTGTTGCACTCCTGTGAATGACGTTTACAATGCCATTTTATAAGGAGTTACAGTAGTTGAACATTTATATTTTTTGTCAAATTCAACCATATTTTTCCATTACATTTCTCAAATAGTGTGATAAAGAGTTCTTGCAATGATTGAGTCTATTGTAATTCAATTAATACCCTACACAAAGCGAAACAGCTTTAGGATCGCCTGGCAAAATATTTTGCATTTTTTTTCAGCATACATGATATTAAATACAACCAATTTTGGGTATCTCAAATAGAAAAATATTATAAAATCAAATGCTGTAGCTATCGTTATAGAGCAGCCTACTTCATTCTAATTGGTCTCTGGCTAAGTAGGCAAATGTGTCAATGAAACGACAGAACGACAGAAAATACAGCTGTATTCAAAGTAAGGTTGGTAACATCATAAAAATAATAATCAGTCTACAGTAGTAGGAAATGAAGTTTGGTGTTTTGTTTTCATTGTGAGAAAACGAAGGAATTGTGGAAAACGGTAGTTTCTGAACACATTTTTTCGGGTGTGTGTTGGTGTTTTGGTTGAAGAAAATAGCGCTGCAAAAAGATATTCGTTCGTCCTCTGGAAGTATTTGAGAGGATCGCTTTTTGGCTCCGGATTCGTGTTTGAGAGGCTGTACGTAAATGTCATCAAACTGTATTTTCAATTTACACAAAATCGAACTCGAATTGAAAGAAAGAAGCGAACTGATGATGATAATAAATTTAAATTGAAGAAATTACTGAAAGACAATAACTATCCCAAATACCTTGTGAATATAATCATTAATATATATGACATCTCTAATTTGTTTTGTATCTAGCATAATGTGTCTCATTTGTGAAAAGTGTTTCATTGAAATGACTGAACAACATCTGAAAACAAGCATTAAACAACACATGTATTACTGTAAGGGAAAACATAAGGACAAATCTAATAAAACAGCTTTAGCAATGCAACACTTCACAGAAAAACACAAGGTCAATTGGAAAGACATTCAAATTGTTCATATTTTCAATAAAATATTCCAACAAGCTATTGATGATACAAGTCTGAATGACTAAAAAAAAGTTTGTTTCTATTTGAATTATTTATTTTTCAAGTACTTTTTTTTTATTTTACTGAATTTTCATCTAATTTGAACATGTTACTTTCTGTGATTTTCGAAAATGATTTTCATGAATGAATGCCGGTTATTACAAACTTCTGTTTTGGATTTGCCAGAAAACTGGAGATTGTTTCAAATTGTGGAATTGGGTCCTGTATAATATTATTCCGAATCAGTGGTATAAGTATTGTTTCACTCAAAGATGAAGAAATCTTTTCTGACCACTTGATATCGACAATGAATGATCAATATGTTTTTTTTTTTTTCATAATTTCACAGTATGAAAATCAAAGAATTGTTACAATATCTAATTTTTTTATCGGTGCTGAATGCTTTATCATTAGTCTCAGTTAAGTACTTCACAGATATTATTTGATGATTCAATGTTCGTCGACATATGAGCCGGAAAAGTTTTCCCATGAATATGAAATGATCAGGACATCTCCTAGCACACTGAAAAGCTCACCGATATGGATAATATAAGTTTCTACCCCTCGTCAAGGAAGGTAAAGAGGATGATGTTCGATACGCTGGAGTCAAAATGGCCCTGGTGAGTGGATTATCCAGAGCTTTGAAGTAGAGAGGAGTTATTCTGTTTATTCAAGTTCGCAGAGATTTGTTGTTAATTGCATGATCTATCCAGTACTAATGGGGTGGAAATCCCGAAACAGGTTAATAGGTGATGACCCTGAATTGGATTCATTATGATTTTTATATATATATATATATATATATATATATATATATATATATATAATATATATATATATATATATATGTTTTTGTTATGTTTAGTTATAAGTTTAAAAGGAAAAAACCCACAAAAAAGAATAATTACTGAATAGTTATTAGTTTCAAGAGATTGTTTTTACATAATTTTGGAAGTTCTATTCATTTGTGAGCCTATGTATAATATGGATAGATTAAAATGTCAAAATACTATAACACAATCAATTTCATACACTGTCATAATGATTATAACCCATAATTGGTAAAAAGACAACAAAAATTTAAAATTTCCAAAAAAAAATTTAAATTTAAAGTATATGAAATTGTAGCTAACTAAAAGTAGCCAATGGTAGAACAGCAAACTTCTTGATGAGAAAAGCCAATCAGGAAAAAGATGGTCATATGGAAAATTGGAAATTGTGAGAGAATAACAACGGGGTGATGTCATAAGCAATTATTATTGAAATTTGTACATAGTAATAAGAATGGGAAAATAGTTGTATATATAAATTATATAAGATGAACCCAAACAGTGAAATGTGACAATTTGGTGCGCGAATTCAAACATTCAAACGAAAAAGAAGAAGGAAAATTGGTATCCAAGGGAGCAACAAACAAAGCCAAAAGAAATCAAAAATAAATTCACAAGGGAATGCCACGCAACATTTTGGGAGAAAGAAAAATGAAATAATTCCAACAGTAGAAGAAAAAAAACAATATTACCTTAATTATACAACATATCCAAGTGTCCAAAGCTGATTTCTGCATCTGTATGGTTCCTGATTTATGGTATTGGAGTTCCTGATAGCGCTTGTAGTGAGAAGGGATCCAATTTCAGGGCATATCTTGAACACCGACATTTCCAGCCAGGTATAAAAACTTTAATAGTGCACATCCGGTCCTGAACAATTCCACAAATAACGTATCTCACATCTGAAGAACTTTATTTCACTTTATTTTGAACTATAACAGAAAACTTCACTCTCAAGGAAAAAGTGAGGTTGTGTCTATCTATCCATGATTTGATTTCAATGATTATCCGTGAATATTTGTAGATTCACATTAGTATAAGTTATTTCTCGTAGGCCAGGTAAAATTAAGTCTTCCTGAATGAAGGAAATAATTGCTTTTTTGATACTTTGTTGTTTGTTTTCTCACAATGATCAACAGTCATAACAATGACCAATGAAAAAACTGAAATTAGACAGCAGTGGCTAGTGGCTCTATTGCCTGAACCGGCTATCTGAGGTAAGAGGCGTACCAACTGTTGCTTAGCCGTGGTGAGTAAAGTGATAACAATTGGCAGCAGCGTGACGAGAGAACAGTGACGTTCGCTAGCAATTATTATTACAGCATACAATACATATACAGGGCGAAAATATCTACCTATATCATATCAATTTGGCTCACAAAGAAAAGCATAAAAATTATTAGCAATATTATTATATAAAAACAATTTTTTGCAAATATCATAACATATCAATAGTGGCGCCCAACGTGGGGCGAGAAAAGGCAAAAAAGGCGAGTAAGGGCAAGTAAAGGAAATATATAATTCCAAGGCAAGTAAGGGAAATATTATATTTCTTAATATTCATCGCAACGTAGTGGCAAAGTAAGGGCAATATATCATTTCAAGGCAAGTAAAGGAAAAATATTATTTCTTAATAACACTGGGTGAACATAAGCAATTGGCATTTCAACGTGTAAGGCTAAATATTGGTGAATAAAAAAGGGATCTGAGAGATGGTAAGAAAGTTGGTTTGAAAGAAGGTGCAGAAATGGAGAGTTATTTCAATAATAAAATGATGGAATTCATGAGAGAATTCTCAGAAATGATAGACAGAGGGACAAATAGACAAATAGAAAATATGGACAGAATAACAGATAGCATAAAAAAAATATCAGGGAAACCACAGATGAAATAAGGAAATGTATGAAAGAATGTTTCGAAGAAACTAGTGAAGGAATATGTGAACAATTAGAAACAAGTAGTGAGCAAAATAAAATTCAGGGAGTAGTTATACAAAAAACAGATGATTGTAACAGTTTATTACAAAAAGATGATAAACTAAAAAAAAAATAAATTAAAAAAAAATTAAAAAAAAAATTTTAGATGAAAAAGGGAAAAATAAATTATAAAGTAAAAATAATGAAAATATATGACATAATAATGGCAGAGATGAATTTTGAATTGCAAAAAGGAAACGAAAATGATAAAATAATAATAATGAAAATGAATGACATGTACGTGGCTAACAAAACATTTGAGTTGGAAAAAGGAAACATAAATAAAAAATAATAGTAATGCAAATCAATGACATCTACAGGGCGAATAGAATTTTCGAAATAAAGCAAAGCAATACAAATAATGAAATAATAATAATAATGGATAGTAAAATGTTAAATATAAAAATAGGAAAGAATTTGAATAAATTTTACTATCAAAAACAAAAAAAAGTTGAATTTATGAAAATGAAAATAGTTGAAAATGTTTACAGAAAATTTCTATTGAAAATTTGTGAAATAAAATATAGGCTTGCAGTTACAAAACAAGCAAGTTTCCATAGAAGGAGAGACAAATAATAAAAATGAAAATTTAGGGAATAATAAATTGTAGGTTAACAAATTTGATAGGCAAGTTAAGGAATTAAAAAATGGAAAAAAGTTGAAAAAATAATTTGATAGATAGGTATGATTTCGGAAACATTTGAATAAAAGAAAATAAAATGGAAAACAAATGTAAAGAAAAAAATATATATCAATGAGAGAAAATATTGAGGAAACAAAAACAACACATGAGTGAATATTTCAAGGAAGAAAACAATAATATTGAATAATAATCATAATACTGAAAAACAGAAAAGTTGATACAAATATTGGTACAGGTTAGTTAGATAAAGTAAAGTGAAAAACAAAATAGATTTAAAAAAGGAAAAATATAGAAATGGATAATGAATAATGTGAATTTTGTGGAAAAATTAAAAGAAATGAAGATTAAAATATTTTGTGTATAAAATGAATGTATGTGAGAAATGAAAGTGGAAATGATAATAATAATAATACTAAAGAAGTATCTTATAAGAAATATGATGATGATGATAAAGGTATATTGATAAATAATATGAAGGTATATTGATAAATTATAAATGAATATAATATGTTAATTATGTGTGAATAATGAAAAAGCGAAAGACTATATGCAAAAAATAAAAGTAAATAAAATGAGAGATTCAAATTAATAAAATATCCAATTCAATATGAATATAAAGAACAACTGAAGGAAGAGATAGGAAAAATAATAAAACTGTATAATTGAAAGAGTATCAGTAATTGTAAAATCGATAATCGAAAATAATATCAGTATAAAATATAAAATGAAAGTAAGATAATAATAAAATATAAAATATCATATATGATAATATCTTGAAAAGTTTTCTCTCTTGATCTGAAAAGATGTATGAAGTCAAGTTTTTCTGGAACGAAAGAACGTAGTACTAGTAGTGGTAAATAATAGTTATCGTTGTGGAATTTGTTTTTCTTGAACTTGTGGGAAATCCAGCATAGGTAGTTTTCTGAAAGTAGAAAAATATAGTATTAGTGAAAGTGGATTCAATAACTGTAAATAAAGGAATTGATATTCAAAATTTTCTAACTAGTTAAGAATTATTGCATATAAATTTAGGAATGTTGTTATGTTATGTTATGCCAGTTATGAGTTTTAAAAGGGAAAAACCCACAAAAAAGAATAATTACTAAATAGTTATTAGTTTCAAGAGATTGTTTTTACATAATTTTGGAAGTTCTATTTATTTGTGAGCCTATGTATAATATGGATAGATAGAAATGTCAAAATACTATAACACAATCAATTTCATACACTGTCATAATGATTATAACCCATAATTGGTAAAAAGACAACAAAAAGTCTAGATTTACAAAATTTTCATGAATAAAAAGTGATCAACACATTTATAAATTTGAAACATACAGTATATGAAATTGTAGCTTACTTAAAGTAGCCAATGGTAGAACAGCAAACTTCTTGATAAGAATAGCCAATCAGGCAATAGATGGTCATATGGAAAATTGGAAATTGTGAGAGAATAACAACGGGGTGATGTCATGAGCAATTATTATTGAAATTTGTACATAGTAAACAGAATGGAGAAATAGTTGTATAGATAAATTATATAAGATGAACCCAAACAGTGGAATGTGACAATTTGGTGCGCGAATTCAAACATTCAAATGAAAAAGAAGAAGGAAAATTGGTATCCAAGGAAGCAACAAACAAAGCCAAAAGAGATCGAAAATAAATTTACAAGGGAATGCCACGCAACATTTTGGGAGAAAGAAAAATGAAATAATTCCAACAGTAGAAGAAAAAAAAACAATATTACCTTAATTAAACAACATATCCAAGTGTCCAAAGCTGATTTCTGCATCTGTATGGTTCCTGATTTATGGTATTGGAGTTCCTGATAGCGCTTGTAGAGAGAAGGGATCCAATTTCAGGGCATATCTTGAACACCAACATTTCCAGCCAGGTATAAATAGTGCACATCCGGTCCTGAACAATTTTCACAAATAACGTATCTCACATCTGAAGAACTTTATTTCACTTTATTTTGAACTATAATAGAAAACTTCACTCTCAAGGAGAAAGTGAGGTTGTGTCTATCTATCCATGATTTGATTCTAATGATTATGCGTGAATATTTGTAGATTCACATTAGTATAAGTTATTTCTCGTAGGCCAGGTAGAATTAAGTCTTCCTGAATAAAGGAAATAATTGCTTTTTTGATACTTTGTTGTTTGTTTTCTTACAATGATCAACAATCATAACAATGACCATTGAATAAACTGAAATTAGACAGCAGTGGCTAGTGGCTCTATTGCCTGAACCGGCTATCTGAGGTACCAACTGTTGCTTAGCCGTGGTGAGAAAAGTGATAACAATTGGCAGCAGCGTGACGAGAGAACAGTGACGTTCGCTAGCAATTATTATTATAGCATACAATACATATACAGGGCGAAAATATCTACCTATATCATATCAATTTGGCTCACAAAGAATAGCATAAAAACTATTACCAATATTATTAAAAAAATTTTTTAATTTAAATATTATATATATATATATATATATTATATATAATATATATATATTTATATATAAAAAATTTTTATAAATATTATAATATTTTTATGCTATTCTTTGTGAGCCAAATTGTTATTTTCCCTGTATATTATTTTTGTAATATTTTTTTATTTTATATATAATTTATATATATATATATATTTATATATAATATATATATATATATATATATATATATATATATATATATATATATAAATTGTTATGTTTTGCATAAATTGAAAATTGATAATATTCTTTTATTTATTTTATTTTGCTCTCGAATATTATTTTTGCCCCACGTTTGGCGCCAATTGTTATGTTTTGTTGAATTGAAAAATAGAAATTGTTTTTATTTTGCCCCACGTTTTGGGTGCCAATTGTTGTGGTTTGATAAATTGAAAATGTAAATTGTTTTTATTGAATGAAAATTCTAATATAATTTTTTTACTATTCTTTGAGAGCCAATTTTGATATGATGTAAATAGATATTTCTGACCCTGTAATAATAATTGTCAGCGAACGTCACTGTTCTCTCGTCACGCTACCAACAATTATTATTTTCTTCGCCACGGCTAACAACAGTTGGTACGCCCTTGTCTCATATAGTCGGTTCAAAAGGAATTTGGCCACTGGTGGCTAACTTCAGTTTATTGAATGATCTTAATTATGTTAGTTGATCATTGTGAGAAAATGAACAAACCAAATATCAAAAACAATTATCTCCTTTATTCAGGAAGACTTAAAAATACCTGGCCTACGAGAAATAACTTATGCTAGAGTGAATCAAACAATTATTCACGGATAATCATAAAATGCATATCATGGATAGATAAACAGAACCTCACTTTTTCTGTGAGAGTAATTTTCTGTTATTGTTCATAAGAATGACATAGAGTTCATCGGATGTGAAAATGTTGTTTGTGAAATAGTTCAGGACCGGGAAAGCACTATTAAAGGTTTTATACCTGGTTGGAACTGTTGGTGTTCACAACTATACCATAAAAAACAGGAAGTCTCCTCTCTCCAGCCTCCGTTGAAACTGCAAAACCATGTGTCAGGAATGTATCGATGCGGGACTCAGCTTTTGGAATCGTGGATATACGATATCATCAAGGTAATCTTGTTCTGTTAAGCAAATGATGGAATTGTTCCATTTTTCTTCATGTGAAATTTTGTGCGTGCTTCCGCTTTGTAAAATATTTTCGATCTCCTCGAAGCTTTGTTTTCTCGTCGCTTCGCAACATCTTGCCATTGTTGTTGTTCCATTTGAAATTTCGAATTCGCGCACCAAATTGTCACTTTGCACTGTTCATATTAATGTTGCACAATTTATACACACAATTAAATTTCCATTCTTATCAATATTTACAAGTTTGAATGATAATTGCTTATGATACCTTCTCTTTGCCATTCTCTCACAATTTCCAACTTTACATCTGATCATCTCTTCTCTGATTGGCTATCTTTCATAAAGACGTTTGCTGTTCTCTCATTGGCTACTTTTAGTTTGCTACAATTTCATGTACAGAGTGTTTCAAGTTTATAAATGTGTTGATTACTTTTTATTCATGATAATTTTGTAAATCTTGACTTTTAGTTGTCTTTTGAGCAATTATGAAATATGATAAATTTGACAGTGTATATAATTGACTGTTTTATAGTACTTTGACATTTTTATCTATCCATATCATACCTAGGCTCATAAATTACATTGAAATTCAAAAGTTATTTACAAGCAAACTCTTGAAATTGATAATTATTTATTATTTATTCTTTTTGTGGCTTTTTAGTCTTTTAAAATCTACAACTGACATAACATAACATAACAACATTCCTAAATTTATATTCAATAATTTTCTACTAGTTAGGAAATTTTGAATATCAATTTCTTTATTTATATTTTTAATTTTCCTTCAACTAACACTAATTTTTCTACTTTCAGAAAACTTCTTGAGCTGGACTTCAAGAAAAACAAGTTCTACAATAATAACTCTTATTTACAACTACTAATACTACATTTTGGTTGTTCCAGAAAAACTTGACTTTGCAGATCAAGAGAGAAACTTTTTAAGATATTATCATATATGCCATTTTATATTTTATACTGATATTATTTTCTATTATCAATTAGATTTTTATCATTATTGGTACTTCTTTCAATTATACTTTGTTTTATTATTTTTCCTATCATTTCCTTCAGTTGTTCTTCATATTTATATTGAATTGGATATTTTATTTATCTGAATCTCTCATATTATTTACTTTTATTCCGTGTACATACTCTTTCGCTTTTTCTTTATTCATACATCATTAACATATTATATTTATTTATAATTCATCAATATACCTTCATTTTTATTATTAATATACCTTCATATTATTTATCAATATACCTTTATCATCATCATATTTATTATAATATACTTCTTTAGTATTATTATTATTATCATATCCACTTTCATTTCTCACATACATTCATTTTATACACAAAATATTTTTTATCTTTTTTTTTTTTTTAAAATTTTTATTATCCATTTCTATATTTTTCCTTTTTTAAATCTATATTGTTTTTCACTTTACTTTATCTAACTAACCTTACCAATATTTGTATCTACTTTTCTATTTCTCAGTATTTTTATTGTTATTCAATATTATTGTTTTCTTTCTTGAAATATTTATGCGTTGTTTTGTTCCCTCTGATATTTTCTCTCATTGATATTTTTTTTTTAAACCTTTATCAAACTATTTTATTAACTTTTTTCCATTTTCTTATTCCTTAACTTGACTATCAAATTTGTTATCCTAGAATTTATTAATTCCTAAATTTTCATTTTAATGATTTGTCTCTCCTTCTATGGAATCTTGCTTGGTTTGTAACTGCAAGCTTATTTTTTATTTTACAAATTTTCAATTGAAATTTTATGTCAATAATTTCAATTATTTTCATTTTAATACCCTCAACTATTTCTTTTTTCATATTTTTACCTTTTTCTTTCATTTGGTAGTCAACGTTATTTAAATTCTTTCCCATTTTAATATTAAACATTTTCCTATTCATTATCATTATAATTTCATTATTTGTTTTACTTTCCTCCTTTTCAAAAATTCTATTCACCCTGTATATATATTTCATATGCATTACTATTATTTTTTTATTTATGTTTCCTTTTTTCGACTCGAATTTTGTTTTAGCCACGTTCATTTCATTCATTTTTATTATTATTATTTTATTTATGTTCCCTTTTTGCAATTCAAAATTCATTTTCGCTATTATTATATCATATATTTTCATTCTTTTTACTTTATTATTTATTCTTCCCTTTTTCATCTGAAAATTTTCATTATTCACATTTATATTATGCGTAAGTTCATTATTTTGGAGATCGAAATTCATTTTTATATTTTGTAATTGTTTATCATCTTTTTCTAATAAATTTTCACTATCATCTGTTTTTTGTATAACTAATTCCTGAATTTTCTTTCTTTTCATTCATATCATTTTTCAATCTACTTTCCATACCTGCTGAATTTTCTTTCATTTCATTCATACTTCCCATATTTTCATTCATTTTTTCTAAAAGAATTTTTAACATTTTATTACTCTCCATTTGTGTACTCTCACTTTTTATTTCTATCTCTCTCTCCTTACCACTCTCTCCTTGTTCCTGATCACCCCTATCTCTACCTTCTGCACCTCCTTTCAAACCAACTTTTTTACCATCTCTCAAATCCATTTTTTATTCACAAATAGTCAGCCTTACTTCGAAATACCAATTGCTAATGTTCACCCAGTGTTATTGAGAAAGAATATTTTTCCTTTACTTGCCCTTACTCTGCCTAGAAATATTATATTTCCTTTTCTTGCCTTTTCCGCCTTTTTCTCAATAAATATTATGAAATATTATATTTCCCTTACTTGCTTTTTCTCCCACCAGATAAATATCATGGAATATTATATTTCCCTTACTTGCCCATACGTTGGGACGCCAATTGTTATGTTTTGATAATTGTAAAATAGAAATTGTTTTTATTTTGCCCCACGTTGGGCGCCAATTGTTATGTTTTGCATAAATTGAAAATTGATAATATTCTTTTATTCATTTTATTTTGCTTTCGAATATTATTTTTGCCCCACGTTTGGTGCCAATTGTTATGTTTTGTTGAATTGAAAAATAGAAATTGTTTTTATTTTGCCCCACGTTTTGGGTGCCAATTGTTGTGGTTTGATAAATTGAAAATGTAAATTGTTTTTATTGAATGAAAATTGCTAATATAATTTTTTTACTATTCTTTGAGAGCCAATTTTGATATGATGTAAATAGATATTTCTGACCCTGTAATAATAATTGTCAGCGAACGTCACTGTTCTCTCGTCACGCTACCAACAATTATTAATTTCTTCGCCACGGCTAACAACAGTTGGTACGCCCTTGTCTCATATAGTCGGTTCAAAAGGAATTTGGCCACTGGTGGCTAACTTCAGTTTATTGAATGATCTTAATTATGTTAGTTGATCATTGTGAGAAAATAAACAGACCAAATATCAAAAACAATTATCTCCTTTATTCAGGAAGACTTAACAATACCTGGCCTACGAGAAATAACTTATGCTAGAGTGAATCAAACAATTATTCACGGATAATCATAAAATGCATATCATGGATAGATAAACAGAACCTCACTTTTTCTGTGAGAGTAATTTTCTGTTATTGTTCATAAGAATGACATAGAGTTCATCGAATGTGAAAATGTTGTTTGTGAAATAGTTCAGGACCGGGAAAGCACTATTAAAGGTTTTATACCTGGTTGGAACTGTTGGTGTTCACAAGTATACCATAAAAAACAGGAAGTCTCCTCTCTCCAGCCTCCGTTGGAACTGCAAAACCATGTGTCAGGAATGTATCGATGCGGGACTCAGCTTTTGGAATCGTGGATATACGATATCATCAAGGTAATCTTGTTCTGTTAAGCAAATGATGGAATTATTCCATTTTTCTTTATGTGAAATTTTGTGTGTGCTTCCGCTTTGTAAAATATTTTCGATCTCCTCGAAGCTTTGTTTCCTCGTCGCTTCGCAACATCTTGCCATTGTTGTTGTTCCATTTGAAATTTCGAATTCGCGCACCAAATTGTCACTTTGCACTGTTTATATTAATGTTGCACAATTTATACACACAATTAAATTCCCATTCTTATCATTATTCACAAGTTTGAATGATAATTGCTTATGATACCTTCTCTTTGCCATTCTCTCAAATTTCCAACTTTACATCTGATCATCTCTTCTCTGATTGGCTATCTTCCATAAAGACGTTTGCTGTTCTCTCATTGGCTACTTTTAGTTTGCTACAATTTCATGTACAGAGTGTTCCAAGTTTATAAATGTGTTGATTACTTTTTATTCATGATAATTTTGTAAATCTTGACTTTTAGTTGTCTTTTGAGCAATTATGAGTTATGATAAATTTGACAGTGTATATAATTGACTGTTTTATAGTACTTTGACATTTTTATCTATCCATATCATACCTAGGCTCATATTTTTTTATTTTTCTTTTTGTGGCTTTTTATCTTTTAAAATTTACAACTGGCATAACATAACATAAAAATATATATATATATATATATATATATATTTATATATATATATATATATATATATATATATATATATATATATATATATATATATATATATATGTGGGTGTGTGTGTGAGTATGTGTATAGGTGTGCCGGTGTGAGTTGGTTTTTGTAGGCATGCGAGGACATTCGTCCGTAGCAGCAATAAGGTAGCGAGGATATTTTTGCATACGAGGACCCACACTAAGTCCTCGCATAATTCTGACTTCATTTTCGTAATCTACGGGTAATTTCCTCTCCGAACGTACCTTTGCATCAAAAATCGACCATGTCCTCCCATGAATATACTACTACGGGAGCTCAGTTCACTAGACACTCCGCTAGGGTCGCATCAATCGATTCGAGGACACACTCGCACCCAATTCTGTCATTTCATGTGAGGACCTCTGACACACAAAGTGTGTGTTTGTTGTAGCCAATCGAATTCAAGAATTCAAAAACGAACACTCTCAATGCCTGCCGATAGCGTTGAGAGGACACTATATCTAATGAAGATGTTTGATAAATTTGAGGTATTTATGAAGTTCTGTAACTGGTCATGCTATCCTTGAACCATGCGTGAAAATTTCCATGAGAAAGGAGAATAATCAATGTGTGGAAGGCTCACTTTTCACTTTATCTTTCGAGAATTCATGTTGTACAGGAAATTGCACCAAACATATGTTATCGTTAGGCAAGTAAAAAAAATATTCCATGTTTGTCGGTCGTACAATATACTTTTTCTACGACCACCATTATAATTCACCTCAAGAATTACACTTCCAGAGCGAATAAATGTAATATCCTACATTTTTCTTTATGCATTTCGAGAAAAAACTTTCTCGATTGAATATCGAATCCGAATTCAAAATTATATTTGCATTTTTTGCACATATATCCTCCAATGAGGAGCTCTTCGTCTTTTTATCCTTTCATTCTGTGTAAAATTTGTAAACATACAGACACACACCCATTTGAAGTTAAATAAAAGCTTGTAAATATAGTTTACATACAATTAGGAACAATCATTTGAAAACTCTAGATAGTTCTCGGCTACCAAAAATATGTTTCCAAAGGCTCATCGCTTTAGAGAACGTTGATCCCAAATACAACTGGCTTCTGCAAGTCAAAGAGTAGTGTCAATGTTAGGGCAAGTAGCTAAGTGGAAAGATTTTTTGGAGAGTACTTCGAAACAAATGTCAAAATCAATATTAACCGCTTCCAAAGATAAACTCCTGAATGATGACTTGCATAGATTGGGTTCATCTACATATTCCTATATTTTTCGAAATGTCTCCCTACGAATAAACACATAGAACTATCTCACTTCCAATACAATAAGTAAGAATCTTAGCACAGCTGAGAACATGTAGCAAGAAACGTCTGAAATTTAGGATCAGCGGTTCGAACTACTTCATCAACACTGAAGAACTATGCACGATGTGCAACATGGGAAGAAATGAATCCACCGATCATATTCTATTCGAGTGTCCTATATATGAAGGTGAAAGAGTCTCAAACATGATTCAAGAAATAAGTAACATAAACGATGTAATATATCTCCTTAATTATGGCTCGCTCACCTATTTAAAGCATTTGGTATTAACGAACATGCTTAAATTGAGATCATTTATTATCAATGAATAGAGCTTGTGAGTCATTGATAACTGTTCAATAATTGTCTTACAGTGCTTAATAAATTTGCTTAATTTTATCCATCTTTAGTTGTCTCCTTCTTTTTCTATGTCTATACAGTTCGACTTTATAGTCCCTCCCCCTATTAACTTTTGAACGGTTTGACGGAGAACAATGGGACACAAACAGTTCTGAATGGCATTACCGATACTACTTTTTGAAATGAAAAACATTGTGATTGTTCGATAGATGACGCACATCAACTTGAAAATTCCAAATAGCATGGGGGTCAAGTGGCACATCGTTGAAAATATAATTCAATTTTCTTTACAACCATTATATTTTTTTGGAATTTTGTTAATACGTTTTTTCACAATATGCATTTGAAATGTCAATTATAAGTGCGGATCTCAATGGCACCCTTATCTCAGTAAATTTTGAATGGTTAGATGTGAAACAATGGGACTGAAAATATTTTGATTGGTATCACCCATCCTACTTTCTGAAAGAGATGCATTGCAATTATTCGAAAGACGGCGCTGGTTGCTCTACAGAGTAACAATTGCGACGAGTAACACGAAATACGGTCAATAGGGGAAGATTCATGACTAAAATAATTTTTAATTTTCGAGTTCGTTTCAAAGCTTAATAAGGTACAGATTTAGAATCCATACAGCAATCCAATTTCCAACCCAAATGAAACCCCATTCATTTATTTTTAATGTCCCTAATCATAACGGGTACCATTTATTGGATTTGATAAACTGATAATCAAGTAATTACCTAGAAAGGACTAATATGAAATTGGATTATTTTGTCGATGTTCAAGACCTACCAATATATAAATGATGTATTTAGTATTGAATGGTAGGTAGGTAGAAAGGGGGAACACGAGTGGCACGATTGACAACAATTTTGCTCTATATTCTCAGTAAATAAAAATCCTACATAATAGTTTTGTTTTTTATTGAAATGACTTTTCAAATTCTTATTGTGAAAAAACATATCAATGAAATTGAAACACATCAGATGGTTGAAAAGAGAATTGAATTATCTTTTCAACGATGTGCCACTTGACCCCCCCTGGCTATTTGAAATTTTGATGTGCCCCCGCGCCATCTATCGAGCAATCAATCTCTTTCACTTCAAAAAGTAGTATCGGTGAGATCATTCAAAATAGTTTGTGTCCCATTATTTTACGTCGAACCGTTCAAAAATTAACACAGGTGGGAACTAAAAACTGTATTTTCCATTGGATCAATTATTACGAATAAGTTTCCTTCTCATCTGATGAAAAATCTCTTTTTTTCTCTTTTTTGTGCTGTGAATCACCAATCAACACTTTTGTCGAATAGGTTTAAGCTCAACCACTTGTAATAAACATTTTAATTTTTTCATATACAAGAAAATATCTATCTATCTACAATTAGGAATGTTCTTTTGCAAAACATGACATAAAAAAGCGTAATATCTCATTTATTTGCTCTGGAAGTCTGTTTTCCGAGGAGAGATACCATGAAAAATAATTTCCTGGTTATGCTGTGAGTAGCAAATTTAAAAGCTTGCCGCGAATATAGAATTGGTATTATTGCGCGGCATAATTTTGAATCCGTTACTCACAGAATAACCCATGTGAAACAATCAAGAAATATTTTCATTTCTCAGTGCATTTGTATAAAAGTTTGACTTATTTTTTTTTTATTTCTTTCAACCACACTTACTGCATGTGCTTCATTGATCAAGAAAGTAGGCCAATTGTACAAACTTTTTCATTTCTACATCGCTTCAAGAGAAACTATACCGAAATGAATTTAAATTTCCGTACACTTTTAGGGGATATGGATCAAATTAGGTCGATAATTGTAAATATTCGGCGAGTATGATAATGTTTAAAAAAATATATGGGTTGAAATAAAATTCTCCATTTATATCTTGACTCAAATGAAATTCATTATGGAATAAATATGGTACATGAAACGAGTATTTGAGTTTCGGAATTTTGATATGTCGTGGCAACTTCTAATGAGTCTCAATTTCAAGTGGCGGCTCGTTGGTGAATTCCAGCAAGCTATGGAATGAATTTGAAATTTTACACTGATTCAAAGGATAATAAGTCGAAGGGATCTTCATAGGAGGGAATATATGCATGGAATATATATATATATATATATATATATATATATATAATTTTGAATTCACATTCGATATTCAATCGAAAGAGTTTTTTTCGAAATGCATTAGGAAAAAAGTGTGATATTCCATTTATTCGATCTGGAAGTGTAATTCTTGAGGTGAAAAATCATTGTGGTCGTAGAAAAAGTATAATATACAACAAACATGGAATATCCATTCCTCACTCGTATGAATTGCGGCACTCGCTTTCGGCTCATACCACAATTTACATATTCTTAAATAATCACATTGTACATTATACTCATTGTTAACTCGCTATGAACTATGACATCAAAATTAAATATGGAAATAAAAAAAATTAACTCGGTTCAGTTCTCGACATAGGTTGATACAAAAGCGCCAGAGATACATAGTCCTCGCATCGACACATGGTACTCACATCGACACACGGTCCTCACATTGACACTTGGTCCTTGCATTAACACACAGTCCTTGCATCGATACACAGAGAAGTTAAATAAAATGATTAATAAAAAATATCTTTAAAGTCAAGCTTTCATACAAATACCCTAAAAAGTTAAAAAACTATTGCTCTTGATGTATGACGTAGGTTATTTCGTGAGTTACAAATTCAAGAGCATGTCGCGCAAAGTTTTCAGTACGAATATAAAAGCGACAAGCTTTTGAATCTGTAACTCACGGAATAACCTACGTCAAACATCCAACGCATTTTTTTTACTTTCTAGCTCATTTGAATGAAAGCTTGTCTTTAAATTGATTATTGATTATTTTATTTTGTGCTTATTAGTTAGTAAGCCTCAATCTATGCATTTTTGTTGAAGCATCGTTATTATGAGGACTTTTCACTTGTAAGTATTGAGCTATCTAGTTTCTCGATGAGGTAAACATTCTCCATCCTCGAGCTTCCATCTTGAATTTATAAATTTTGACAAAAAAATCAATGATCTTTGACTAAATTCACAATTTCCGATCCAAAAAACCCGATATACCAATTTTGAATAGAAACGATCCATTATCACACAACTCCAAAAAATCCGATATACCAATTTTGAATAGAAACGATCCATTATCACACAACTCATCCACCATCTTGAAGTCGCCATCTTCCATTTATTAATTTTGATAATCTTCTTCATTAATTTTGATAATCTTCCATTTATTAATTTTGATCGGATCATAATTACAAAACTCTTTTGCCATTTTGAATTTATTTAGCTCCCTTTCAAGTATATATTCACGTTGTATAACGGGTTAACAAGATAACGGGGTAACGGGATAATGGGATAACGGCAAAACGGGAAACGGGTTAACGGCATGATGGGATAACGGCAAAAGGAAAGGATACCAATTAACGACAAAATAAAACGGTTGAGGAATAAGGGAGGGATAACGGATACCAGATTAACGACATAACATAATAACGGTTTGACGGAATAACGGGAGCAAACGAGGGTGAAGGATTTAAAATCGTTTTCATATCTGGAATTTGCATCCCAGGAGGTAAAATCTACCCTTATTATAAAACAGGCTATATCTCGAAGAGTATCAGTAACAGAAAAAATGAATTTTACAAGAAATTAGCATTCCAAGGGTGAAATTTGTTTTCCAAAATTCTAATCGTAAGAGATTAAAATGACTTAGGAAATATTTGAATAATTTTTGAATTTGAAACATTTTTCTATCATGTAGTATTCCGTTTTCTTCCATAGTTTCAATTTGAACCTTGAGGTAGTTGTGACACAATACATAAAGTTAACATTATCCCAACCCGACCTATGGAAAAATTGACGTAATTTTATCCTGGAATAGGTTGGCGCTGAATTAAGTGAAGATAATTTTATGTCATATTCTCGTCAGATTCGTCAGTATTATCAAAATCATTGTTGAATTATATATTTTTTTCCCAGTAGGATGAATAAGATCTGGGTGGAAAAATATATGGAAACATGTTCTCAACAATTATTCCTGCCAAATCTTAACTATTATTATCATATCATGGCTCTTCATTCCACCAAAAATTATAAGAAAATTAAAATCTGTATCCATATGATTATCATCCTTGTTCGATGACAAGCGTTTGAGCAACTATCTCAGTACTCTAGGAGGTTAATTGTAATTTCATAAACATCACGTGAATCAAGAAGTGCTTTGCAACCTATGATCGTTAATATAAGGCTTACAGCAAATATCGTGTTTAACCCTGAAGAATTTATTAGCCGGGGAGGTAGAGGTCGGAACGACTGAGTTTTTTTTTGTCAGAGCTGAAAATGTGTGAATGGAGAATATAGTACTGAAGAAATGAAAAAACGACCTGGCTACCCCGGTTATGGAAGCCACCCTGAATTTTTGAAAATGCAAAAAAGTTATTCAGGTGCTTTCTGCTTTCTCAAAGCTGAAAATTTGTGAATCGAGAATTCAGTACTAATGACTAAAAAATACTGACCTGGCTGGAGAAAATTAATTATTTCGTAGTCCTCGCATCAACACACAGTTCTCCCTCAGACACACGGGAAGTTTGATAGAAAGGCACCAAAAAGGTTCATGGATCGACACAAAGTTCTCACATCGACACACAGAAAGGAAAGAGGTCCTCGCATCTACACACAGTCCTCGTAACGACATACTCTCCTTGTATAGATATACAGTCCTCGCATCGACCCTCAGTACTTGCATTCACACAAAGTCCTTCCATCGACACACAGAAAAATTGACAAAAAATTGGCGCGAAAAAGGTCCTCGCATGAGAGTCCTCGGAACCTATTGCCATTACGGAGTCCTCGGAAGCCACACACAAATATTTTTTCTTGAGATTTGACGAAGTGTATTATGATATTAGTGAACTACGTAAAATTTTATTGTCCGTGATATGAAAATGATTGTTCTGAGACGTTTCCTTCATGTGGTCCTCGGAACGTTATTGAAATTCCACGGTCCTCGCTTTGTACCCCAGTCACGTATAGGTGTGTGTGCGTGTGTGTGCACGAAAAAACCTGTTATTTCGAAATACGTTGACGGATTAGATAAAATAAGAATGTTGAAATATAGTATTCGATGAGCACTATTTGACCAACATTATTTATATTCTGTGGTGTGCCCCACGTATCCACGAAATTGCTCAACTACCTACGACCAGCAAACGAATCCTGTCAACAGATGGAATAAAAATTGACTTTCTTCAGCCGATATGAATAAACCGCAATTCTAGTAACCAGCAATCAAAACAATTACTCATTATTCGGGCTTTTCATCTCAAACAAGCCCTTCAATATAATGACACGTTATATTAACAATTAGCACTAATTTTCTAGAAATTCAGGGTCAAGAACATCGTAATCATGTACACATTCTAGTTTAGCGCTCATGTTAGTGCCAGTCACACTAGTTTGAATCTAATTACAGTCCAGTACGAATTTGAATCAATATGATTTTCGTGTTAAGAGTCTGGTTAGACGCATTCAGTGCTCGTAAATGCAGTGGAAATATGCATCATATAAATCACGTGTTATGAAAAAATTCCAATAAAAAGAAACGAAAATATAATGACGACATGACGGCGAAGGATCCGAATTTATTGTTGACAAAAGCACCTCTGACAAAACCGACAAAGCGACCGACAGACAAGACAGGTAATTTGTTTAACATAACACAAACAAAGATAACATACGATCGTAACGTAAAAGTTCGTTGGCACTGCCTACCGCAAAACAAATCTGGATGACCTTCTTCAACGAGATAAGACTATCCGTGTAAGTAGGTCAGCCCCATCATCTGTTGAAGGATTATTGCTATGAAAGCTTACAAGTTCTTAGGTACCTATACACTATTCAATTGAAAGCTTGATATTGGTTTTTAGTTGATGTTCTCATAAAGATGTATGATATAAAATCGTGTACTGTATAATGATGTTTATGAAGTGAATACAAGCGCCCGACCTGGTTGTCTGTGTGTCAGCAGCGTAGGTAAGAATATACCGGGGCTACCCTAAAGCTTCACCGGCTACATGTATGGAACAGTTGCTCTGATATTTGCGTGATAGAAGTTAATTACTGGTATTGTGTTCAGTTTTGCCTACTCAATACCTTGAGGTGTATAGGTACCTAGCCTATGAGGGGACCTCACAAACAACGCGCCCCTTTCTCACTGGAATCTGTATCGATTTCAGCAGTCACAGCCGCTCAGGATTATTGAAAGGGTACAGGGTTTATTCAAACAGGTGAAAGGTGTACTTTCCCCAACCCAACCTTCATAACTAAGTTTTATCGATTCCCTGATATAAATCTCTGGAGTGATTGGTAGCACCTAGGAGGATGGACCACAATTCACTATACCAACTAAGGTAATTGAGTGGACGAAAATTTGGAAACGATATATGTTCCAAATCCCTCTGTACAAAATTATTCATGAGTTCTATCGCAGTGACCTATACAGCAGGTCTAGTTCATCGATGGAGTAACTAATGAACAAAAGTTTTGAGAATATTATTGAATTATATTTTTCTGATGACAAAAATAGAATCAAATGACAATGGCATTCAAGAATATTCGAAATTTGAGTAGGATACAGTGAATATAATAATGGAGATGATAGGAAACAATTATTATTTACATTCACTGTCTTGATTACTATCGTTTCGGACGTCCATCGTCTTAATGTATTTAAAAGGTTTTCACGACGTTTCGAATGCTTGTATCTGCAATCGTCTTCAGGTGAATACTGAAGACGATTGCAGATACAAGCATTCGAAACGTCGTGAAAACCTTTTAAATACATCAAGACGATGGACGTCCGAAACGATAGTAATCAAGTTACCACATCGTCTACAACCTTCAAACAAACATTCACTGTCTTGTTCTCAATATAAATCTAATAGGTACGTTAACTAATTCCATTGTGTTCAAAGAATCAACTTTCAGGAATGCCCATAACACTCGAAATTATTGAAACTGAGGAGAAATTCCAATCATAACAACGGAAATTTCTCAACATGTATGCGACATTCACATAAAATGGATTCTATAATTTTCTCATAATACACGTGCTTGGACATAGGAAGTATATATTTGACTTTGAAACCTTTCAGTATCAGGACTATCTGAAAATCGAATCGAAAATAACAATAAGATATTATTGATACCTCGGTGCACGGCACATAATACCTTCTTACTTTCTGTCCAACCTTGAGAGTTGTCTAGAAAAATGTAGGTACCCCAATGTTATTGCAAAGTTGTTTCATACATATCGTCCAAATTTCACTCAGAGTTTTCGGAAGATCATTACAATTTGGACAGAAAGTGTTATTTTAAATGAAAAATTACATTATATGGAAATATATACGATAAAATGAAGTGCAGCTTAGAAAAATTTTTTATCAGGATTGTCCAATGGATTCTGACAATATGTGAGGTGAATTTTGATATTCAATGAATATTCAGAAATATTCTTGCTTATCAATGTACAGTTGTGTGCATAAAAAAGTCGTACAGCAGTTATAGGCTATTGTGAGTCGGGCTTGTCAATCTTAATTAAACTTATTATCAAGTAGTGTCAAAATTCAAACTGTCAAAAGATCCAAATGTGTACGTGTACTACTTTTCTATGAAATCTGGAACATCATAGGCAGGTTACACCATACAAACCTTGTACGAATTTTTTATGCTCACAACTGTACATCAGAGAAGAAGCGAAAAATTAGGTGTTTATTGAAAATACCCAAATAATTCAATAAAAGTGCTTATATTCATTTATATAAGTATTGTTGGAATTTTGAACATTTCAAGATATATTTACTGAAGATATTCATCTTCACACAGAAGAGTAATGGGTTTTGAGTTGCTGAACATCAACATGGTGATCCATAAAAGAGTGGCTCTTAGTATTAGAGGAGATTAAATGATTTATCTGATTATATGAAGAGTCATTTCCATTCCCATGATTCCATTTTCAATTTCAACAGTGTATATGTATGAATGTATGTCCATGTCCCTTGCAAGTCCAACCTCACATTCACGTGGTATGGGGTGTAGGGGCCGTGGCCGCGCAGTGACTTGAACGGTTTGTGAACATTCGTCTTGCATGTGTACGGTTGCGACTCGACTAACGAGGCTCTAGCAAGCACACCTAAATCCAAGCTGTGAGCGCCGTGACGACCGATGTATGGCATCAGGGTCTCAAAAAAACCAGTGCCCCAACGTAGCCTCAACAGGGCAAAATTTTGGAGTTATCACCCTCAGCCCTGTGCAGGGAGCACCACAGGGCTGGGCCATCCCACCCTCCTCCCTCACTTACTCATGGGACCAAACGACCATTGAGCCAAAATACCTAAAGGGAATGAGGACAACTTTTGGCCTCCTCGGTGAATGATATTTTTTTTTTAGGGCATTGGAGAGGATACAATTCCGAGTGTACTGTACTATAGGATCGAAAGAAAACTCTAATGAACAAACGATAAGGGCCATCCAGATAAACCTCCAGGACTGTAAGATAGCCACGGTAGTACATGCAGCAGCTATGATGGACTTCGAAGTGGCCCTTCATCAAGAATCATGAATACGACATAGCCAAACAAAGGTCAGGAAGCGGCAAGTGGAGAGCTATTGTTCTGCGAGTCGTCAAGGAGGTAGATTTCCTAAAACGTTGATGCCAAAGTTCGATTTGAGTAATGAGGTATCCGTAAGCGAAATATTGTGTATAAACCTTTGATAACCTGTTGATTTGATCGTGTCATTGAGTCATGTATGCCCATATTGCCCTGTTGTATATTTTTCCACCACTGTGGTTGGTAACCTATTGAGTTTATCAGGTTTGCGAGACACCGGATTGATTTTATTCCATTCGTTGAATATTTCATACAATTTGCACAGGTGTGAAATATTTTATTCCCGTGACTTTCACTATAAATAGATTTTTGTATTAAGTTGTTATCTCGGATTACTTCATGTCATGGGGTATTTTTGTTCAAAAAAGAATATATATTAATAATTTCTTTCACTAGGATAGCAGGCTGTCTCACCAATTGACCGTCTTAACTTCATTTATTTTGTATCAATTGACAATCCCCCTGTACTCGGGAGGATTACCAGCGGCATTTGTTTCATTTTTGACTCTGGCAGGTATTTAGAGTTTGATAGAATTCATAGCGTCCTGGTACTAAATTCAAATAAATGGTGAATTTGACATTTTGCATCTATTTTGCTGCTGTGAAATTTCAATATCCGAGAGCACGAAATGAAGAGCAGTTAGCGAGTTAATGAATTAGATATCATGTTTACAAAATTTTTCCTCAATATACTTGCAGAGTGAAGTTTTTGTTCTTAAATTGATAATAGGACTAATTTGGAAATATTGGGGCTTTTCAATTCAGGATTAAGTTCCTGAAGGTGGTTTGATAAGATACTCGAATTCTCTATATGTTATGAATCTGGTGAAAAACACATATTTTTGTCTCATACGCAGAATCCCAGCCATAAAAGTGCTTCCTGCCAGGTTGGTAGTCAGATAGGGGTAGATCAGGAGTGAGAGAACACCATAGTTTGGGCTTTGACAAAGGGTGGGTCGAGATATCAATGGGATTCTGTTTTCTTCACTCGGAGCTCAAAGTAAATATTACGAGTAGCCCGTAAAATTTTGTTTTTATATTGAGACGAGTTTATAAAGTAATTAAATTGGAATAAATGAATTTAATTTCCACGCACGCCAGATAAATCACTTTCTGAACTAAGATTGTGAAAAAAAATCGGTCTTGAGTGACAAAGTAAGATGGAGTGAGATATCTCACAAATATTTTGCTAATTATATTCTGTAAGAGGTGTTATAGTTTATGTCCATTGTTGAAACTTATAAACTAATCAATTTCCGTTCAGCTGTTCAATTTATTGCATAAAATATATTGTTGAAGTTCTCATAATCTTGTCTAATAAATTCAAATTGTGAAAATTGCATAAGTTAAAGTTTAAATGAAAGTGTTATATTGTGGTTACATTTGGAAACTTTTATGGAGAGTACCTTTCCCTCTTCAAGCCTATGGATTATGGGATCAGACCAGTGTTTAAGTTGAGATGGAGACAAATATGTCTGACTGTCTGTGTAACCGGAGTGCAGTCCAAGGGCTGTAATTAAAGCCTACACACCTTTGGAAATTTCAATTAAGTCAAGAAACCAGACCCCTGGACATTCCGTGTCTCCATCTGTTCCTACCCCTGGTGAGTGGAGTAAACCACTATAAAATCTGGCGCCCCAGGGTGAAATTTGGGTTGAAAAAAAAAATTTGAAAAAGTGTCTTGGCGTCATGAATAAAGTAACGATTTTAGGGGAAATAGCTATTATTCCCGACCCTAGAAAAACGCATTACAAAATGAGATTTCCCGGACCAATATTCTATCAGGTAAGATACAATGGGCCAAGAGGTCACGGCCAGACGAGCCTACAGGGTAGAGGTTTCCAAATTTGTTCCAAATGTGTACGTGTACTACTTTTTTATGAAATCTGGAACATCATAGGCAGGTTACACCATACAAACCTTGTACGAATTTTTTATGCACACAACTGTACATCAGAGAAGAAGCGAAAAATTAGGTGTTTATTGAAAATACCCAAATAATTCAATAATAGTGCTAATATTCATTTATATAATTATTGTTGGAATTTTGAACATTTCAAGATATATTTACTGAAGATATTCATCTTCACACAGAAGAGTAATTGGTATTGTTGGAATTTTGAACATTTCAAGATATATTTACTGAAGATATTCATCTTCACACAGAAGAGTAATTGGTATTGTTGGAATTTTGAACATTTCAAGATATATTTACTGAAGATATTCATCTTCACACAGAAGAGTAATTGGTTTTGAGTTGCTGAACATCAACATGGTGATCCATAGAAGAGTGGCTCTTAGTATTAGAGGAGATTAAATGATTTATCTGATTATATGAAGAGTCATTTCCATTCTCATGATTCCATTTTCAATTTCAACAGTGTATATGTATGAATGTATGTCCATGTCCCTTGCAAGTTCAACCTCACATTCACGTGGTATGGGGTGTAGGGGCCGTGGCCGCGCAGTGACTTGAACGGTTTGTGAACATTCGTCTTGCATGTGTACGGTTGCGACTTGACTAACGAGGCTCTAGCAAGCACACCTAAATCCAAGCTGTGAGCGCCGTGACGACGGATGTATGGCATCAGGGTCTCAAAAAAACCAGTGCCCCAACGTAGCCTCTGAGAAACAGGGCAAAATTTTGGAGTTATCACCCTCAGCCCTGTGCAGGGAGCACCACAGGCCTGGACCATCCCACCCTCCTCCCTCACTCACTCATGGGACCAAATGACCATTGAGCCAAAATACCTAAAGGGAATGAGGACAACTTTTGGCCTCCTCGGTGAATGATATTTTTTTTTAGGGCATTGGAGAGGATGCAATTCCGAGTGTACTGTACTATAGGATCGAAAGAAAACTCTCCATGGTAATGAACAAACGATAAGGGCCATCCAGATAAACCTCCAGGACTGTAAGATAGCCACGGTAGTACATGCAGCAGCTATGATGGACTTCGAAGTGGCCCTTCATCAAGAATCATGAATACGACATAGCCAGACAAAGGTCAGGAAGCGGCAAGCGGAGAGCTATTGTTCTGCGAGTCGTCAAGAAGGTAGATTTCCTAAAACGTTCATGCCAAAGTTCGATTTGAGTAATGAGGTATCCGTAAGTGAAACATTGTGTATAAACCTTTGATAACCTGTTGATTTGATCGTGTCATTGAGTCATGTATGCCCATATTGCCCTGTTGTATATTTTTCCACCACTGTGGTTGGTAACCTATTGAGTTTATCAGGTTTGCGAAACACCGGATTGATTTTATTCCATTCGTTGAATATTTCATACGATTTGCACAGGTGTGAAATATTTTATTCCCGTGACTTTCACTATAAATAGATTTTTGTATTAAGCTGTTATCTCGGATTACTTCATGTCATGGGGTATTTTTGTTCAACAAAGAATATATATTAATAATTTCTTTCACTACGATAGCAGGCTGTCTCACCAATTGACCGTCGTAACTTCATTTATTTTGTATAAATTGACAATCCCCCTGTACTCGGGAGGATTGCCAGCGGCATTTGTTTAATCTTTGACTCTGGCAGGTATTTAGAGTTTGATAGAATCCATAGCGTCCTGGTACTCAATTCAAATAAATGGTGAATTTGACATTTTGTATCTATTTTGCTGCTGTGAAATTTCAATATCCGAGAGCACGAAATGAAGAGCAGTTAGCGAGTTAATGAATTAGATATCATGTTAACAAAATTTTTCCTCAATATACTTGCAGAGTGAAGTTTTTGATCTTAAATTGATAATAGGACTAATTCGGAAATATTGGGGCTTTTCAATTCAGGATTAAGTTCCTGAAGGTGGTTTGATAAGATACTCGAATTCTCTATGTGTTATGAATCTGGTGAAAAACACATATTGATGTCTCATACGCAGAATCTCAGCCATATAACTGCTTCCTGCCAGGTTGGTAGTCAGATAGGGGTAGATCAGGAGTGAGAGAACACCATAGTTTGGGCTTTGACAAAGGGTGGGTCGAGATATCAATGGGATTCTGTTTTCTTTACTCGGAGCTCAAAGTAAATATTACGAGTAGCCCGTAAAATTTTGTTTTTATATTGAGACGAGTTTATGAAGTAATGAAATTGGAATGAATGAATTTAATTTCCACGCACGCCAGAGAAATCACTTTCTGAACTAAGATTGTGAAAAAATGGGCAAATCGGTCTCTTGAGTGACAAAGTAAGATGGAGTGAGATATCTCACAAAGATTTTGCTAATTATATTTTGTAAGAGGTGTTATAGTTTATGTCCATTGTTGAAACTTATAAACTGATCAATTTCCGTTCAGCTGTTCAATTTATTGCATAAAATATATTGTTGAGGTTCTCATAATCTTGTCTAATAAATTCAAATTGTGAAAATTGCCTAAGTTAAAGTTTAAATAAAAGTGTTATATTGTGGTTATATTTGGAAACTTCTATGGAGAGTACCTTTCCCTCTTCAAGCCTATGGATTATGGGATCAGACCAGTGTTTAAGTTGAGATGGAGACAAATATGTCTGACTGTCTGTGTAACCGGAGTGCAGTCCAGCGGCTGTAATTAAAGCCTACACACCTTTGGAAATTCCAATTAAGTCAAGGAACCAGACCCCTGGACATTCCGTGTCTCCATCTGTTCCTACCCCTGGTGAGTGGAGTAAACCACTATGAAATCTGGCGCCCCAGGGTGGAATTTGAGTTGAAAAAAAAATTTTGAAAAAGTGTCTTGGCGTCATGAATAAAGTAACGATTTCAGGGAGAATAGCTATTATTCCCGACCCTAGAAAAACGCATCACAAAATGAGATTTCCCGGACCAATATTCTATCAGGTAAGATACAATGGGCCAAGAGGTCACGGCCAGACGAGCCTACAGGGTAGAGGTTTCAGTGGGTAAATCTGATTGAGGGAGTTCCACACTACCGTAAGGTGCCCATAAAAATAAAAATGTATGTACATTAGAGCTGCCGATAAAATACTTTGAATAGGTGGGACTTGTTTTCTGCTCAGAGACGTTACTACATGGGTGTTTATGTTGAAGTGGTCTTACACATTGTTACAGAATTATTACAATTCTCTGCTGCGTTGTTCGCTCTAAGCGAAACGTTGGTAATGCGAAAAACTACCTTCGATGTTGAGCAGAGAAACAAAGTTATTTATATAAGCGTGGTCGGATTGAATTTTGATTAAGTGTAGTGCGATCGAATATTGTATTGTCAGAGTATATTATTATATCGTGTTTGGGAAGGAATACACGTACGATGATCATTCGAGTATTGTTTTATTGAATAAACGAACCCCAGTTCCGTAACAGTCAGAGGTGGGGATTTTTAGTGAATATTTGAGGACAGTTAATGGTGATTACGAGAAATACTGTCATTTTTACTGCCGAAATCCCACACACGGGTAAGATCCAGCGCCTGGGTGGTTCGAAATGAGTTGAACTGTTGACATTGACGGTAAGTAACTGTTCACAAAAACACTGTGAAGATCTCAAAAAATCAGATGAAAATATACGTGCGTGCTCCACTACTAATACTCACAAGATGATGCAATATTTTTCAACGTGTCAATCTTTAAACTTGATGAGAGGGCGCCAGCTCTCAGGACAATCGAGACATACTAGTGGCGTACGCGCCGCATTCCACAGAGGTACTAGAATCACAAAATACAGAGCCGTATTAAGCTACGACATTCTCCCACCTGAGAAACAGTTTCAACCTAAAACCTTTTTCTCAAAAAAATAAACCCAAAGAAATGAGTCTACCCCACTCAATAACAAAACCTTTGTGGCTTTCTAATTTTACGTCCACATCGTGTAATTTTGAAATCTACACTCTTCCTAACATGTTTCAATTTGAGTTCTTTATTTCTCGATACCCGAGCCCCTCGCGAGTTACAACCTTTTGTTTTCTGTTCAGAGAAATTGGCGTCTCCATCCAGCTCTTGTGCGAGCTCATCTTCATACTGCTTCTGCGGTGGACTCGACTTCTCATCGCTTGAAGTATTACACTCAAAGGGATATAAACGCTGCACTGGCCGTGAGAGCTCATATCGGGACGTTCTTACTCGCACTAATCTCGTGCGCTCGTCTCTACCTGGAATGACCTCTTTCACACAAGCTGAAGGCTTGGTCAAATTCAACGGGTACACTCGATTTCTTGTCAAACAAAAGTTTGAGTTGTCCAAGATATTCTATTCGAAACCTGTGACGTAACTGTTCTTGGAGTCTCTGCTTATGACGCATGCGCGACAAGTTCGTTTTCTTGATTGCATCAATGTCCGGTACACTCGAGTCGGAGTATTCGCGTAAAAACATAGCGGGGGTTCACAATTCTAAGTCCAATAGATCTGTTGAAATATAGGTCAATGGTAGATTGTTAACGACGGATTCAGAATCACAAATCATAATCATTAGGTCTTCAAATCCCAAACACCATTTATCAAGAATCTTGCGTGACAGTGTTTTCACCAACCCGATAAGTCTGTCAAAGAAACCTCCCCACTGCACCGATGTTCCACGTTCAATTTGGTCCCAGTTCAAATTTTCAAAAGCGTTATCAGTTCACTTGAAGTTCGTACCGTTATCACTGTATATCGCTTTTGGTCTACCGCGTCTTGCTATGAAACAACGTAACATTTGCAAAAAACCTATTTGTAGATAACGAGAAAGTCAGCTTGAGTGTACACACCGATACACCGCACACGTAAATAAACATACCCAAGCCTCTTCTCCTGATTTCAAAAATAGAGGTCCAGCAAAGTCAACACCAGTTATTTCGAACGTAATTGCATCACGCACTCTATCTGCTGGTAGCGGTGGTGGTTCGACAACAATTGGTTTAGTGCCATGTCTACGACATACCGTACACTTCCTAATGACAGATCTGATAGTTTTCCTGCCCATAAGGATCCAGTAACGTTCTCTCCATAAACAGAGCAAACCTTGGGATCCTACATGGCAGTTCTTTCGATGGGCATCCATTATCAAAGGGCTGAGGACCCTCCCATCATTTCGACACTAGTAATTGTCCAAGTGAGTACCCACGAAGTTTAATCTGCAGGATTATTCACACCTGGGATATGTCCCCATTCTCCTTGG
Source organism: Gonioctena quinquepunctata (assembly GCA_018342105.1). Lineage (NCBI taxonomy): Eukaryota > Metazoa > Arthropoda > Insecta > Coleoptera > Chrysomelidae > Gonioctena > Gonioctena quinquepunctata. The sequence continues at coordinate 76,833 of JAFIRS010003098.1, read as the reverse complement.
AGGGTTAACTTCCTAATCTCATCCACTTTGTTATAAACAAAATTACCCCAGTTTTAGATTCTCTGGATCCACAAATGACTGTTGTCGAGTCACTCCAAAAATAACTTTGATATTCTGTTGTAAGATTTTCCGTCACTTGTATATAGAGTCTGACTCCTATTGTAGCTGCCAACAATTCAAGTCGTGGTATAGTCATCTTTCTCTCAGAGCAATTCTAGGCTTGGCTGCCAACAAGTAAACCCACTCTTCATTCTCCTGGACTACTCTACGGAAAACCGTCGCTACATAAGCTTGTTGTGACGCGTCTACAAATGTGTGAATCGTCACATCACTTGGCTCCGAACATCCAATTTTATTCCATCAAGGGATTTCAATGATTGTCAAGAATGGTACATCTTCGACCCATTGTTTGAAAGCTTTGGCGATCTCTTGGTATACTTGGCCTACGGAGTAAAGCACTTTTTGAGCCATGCTAAGTAGTTTTCTCTTCATCACCTCTTCATCTGGCACACTAGCAACAGAATTGTCAACAAAGAAGCTCGTAGCGAGTCTCTCAATGGTTTCTCTAGAATATACACATCCGTTTATTGAGCACCTTTTTGAACATTCTAATAGACGATGCTTGCTTTAAAACATGCCGCTCTTTCGGATTCACACTGATCTGCAAAAACGCCTTCTTCACATCAGATATGACATCCATTTCATACTCTCTGAATCTTGTAAGTATAGCAGGTTTTTCTCGATTGAATTTTCACCCTCTTCAAGGCACTGATTTAGAGGTGACTTGCACTTTTCGTGTGGGCTTGAGTCAAAAACTGGTCTGACCACCGTATTTGATCCCTCTGTGATGACCGGCCTATGAGGTAGGAAGTGCCATTGGTAGTGTAACAATAGGTTTTTCCTATGATTTTTTTATTTTCCCATTCTTTGAAAATTTCTGCGTATCGCGATGTCTTGTTTTTGCCATATTATAGTTCCTCGGTAAGGGAGGATGGTTTTCCACCCAAGACAATCTAACCTCGTACCTTCTTTCCTTCCTTGTCAATCGTCGTGGTATCGTTAAAAAGCTTTCTTGCTTCCTCAGCTATTTCTATCTTGGTTTTTCTCTCTGTGGGATCCTGTATTACCAGTACGTCCAAGGTCCACAGATCGGGGATTGTTGGATTGGTTTACACTAACACAACTGTCATTACTTGACTCTTGTGGGTATGAATAATGTTTTCTTCGAGTGTCCATTCCACATAGCTTCCATAGACCACGAGCCTACAACTCAACATGAGTCTTTTGTCAGTAAATATCTTATTCGTTACATCTGCTCCCACATTTCGATAGGCCCCTGACTATTGAAGTCTGAAATTTCTATATTTCTGGATTTTAATTCATCAACCTAAGGACCGTAAAAAACAGGTGAAACTTCATTGCAAATTTGCTTCTTGGCTAAAACCTCAAGAGTTTGACAGAAATTCCTTTTTTAAATTGTAACCTCAGACACATAATGCATCTCATCCGCCGAATAAACAATGTTGAATTTTTTGGGCTCTTTTCGTCTGTGAGTTGAGCTTCGACAGATTTGGAATGTAACTTTTGGTGCTCCCTGAATCTACAAATGCCCTCACGGATTTTGTTTTGCTAATGCCTCTAACCTTTACTCGTGAAACCTGCCAAAAAACATGTTCGCCAGTTAAATTTGCCATGCTTTCATCTTTCTGGACACTTCGCGAGGATTTTTCCGTTTCTTCTGACGATTTTCGAAACTTCTTACTGGATGAATCTTAACACATCAACGGGACATGCAAAAAACCGCAAACTACGTACTTTAAACGGCTTCTTCCCTTGCGCGACAAATGATCAAGTTTTGAGCATCTGAAACACGCTTTTTTCCGTCAAAATAAACTTTCGTTCATCTAGAGTCATTATTTGTGCTTTGAAACACTGGTCACTTCCGTGCATTTCCTGCCAAAACACACACTTGGCAACATTGTATTAGTTATTCAATACACCCGCAGCAGTCATTTTTCCCGGAGCAGAATATCGCTCATTTCCGTCGTTACGGCAGAGTTCGTTAAACCGAAACTTTCACTGGCTAAAACGATTCGCACTTCATTTTCCACCTCCGACCCCACAAAACGTAACAAATTTTCCGGTCTATTTTCAAGAGAGGTATCAAGTTCATCGTTTTGAGAAGCATTGATATTGCCTTTTTCGATATCACGGCTCGAATTATAAGGAGATTTCTGCCAAATTCTGAGTGATTTTTGTGGCAAGCACAACTCGATAATCGGAAATAAAAATGCTGGGTACTGACGTAATACCTGATGTATCAAGTGCTCCCAATTGTGTTTCTATCTGATCATACACTTTCGAAAGCTCGAACCTTCGTGAAGTGGACGACTGTACATTTGGAACCAACTTTACAACTCACGCACGTAAAATTCGATCTATAAGTCATCGCGTCCAAATCTCGATTCCATGCAGTCTAGAATTTCATCATAGTTTTCATCGAGACAATGAAAACTTTCTACTATTTGATGTGTACGACTTTCAGGTACGGTGGCTTGCACTAGGTACTCGATCTTATCACAGTGAACTATGTCCTGATCCAAATGAATTTTCTTGAACTGTGACCGAAATCCTAACCCGTCTCTGAATCTACCGTCATATTGATTGAACTACTTTCTTGCAGGTAATTAAGATTTTCGCTTTTTTTTTCTCGGGTTCACCTCACCCGTATCACCATCAACAGATTGCTCATCCACAGGCTTCAACAGAAGTTTTCCAACTTGTAATCTCAAACCTGTAAACCCTCTCAAGTAGGCTTCGCACTGTTCCATTTCTTCCATCAACTGCTCTTCGATAGCTTTTCCATCAAGCGTCGAATTGTAGACTTCATTATCACAAGCATTTAAACCATCCCACTTGGGCTTTAGGCACTCTCAAGAGATTTCGACATCACCAAATATCAAAGGAACAAATGCCCGTCTCATTCGTTTGCCGCTTTTGGGAAGCGCATATGGAATACTTTGCGATTTCTCTTAGTTGTTTCGAGATCTGCCATTATTTTTCAGCGTTACTTCACGATATCTACACAAATTTTGCGCTTACCATACTCTCACGGCACTAATTTCCTTTTAGAACAACTACAGAAACCTGTCACGGTCGCCAAATATGTTATTTTCCCTGCCGAAATCCCACACCGGTAAGATCTAGCGCCTGGGTGGTTCGAAAGAAGTTGAACTGTTCGCAAAACACAATTAACTTTTTCGTAGTTGTCAAAAATACAACCGTTAGTAACACACAGAAAATAAAACTATAGCAAATTCGTATGAAACGTGGAACAAGTACTTCGGTAAATAACTGTTTACAAAAACACTGTGAAGATCTCAAAACATTAGATAAAAATGTGCCGAGTCACGTGCATGCTCCACTACTATTACTGACAAGATAATGCAATATTTTTCAACGTGTCAATCTTTAAACGTGATTAGAGGGCACCAGCTCTCGGGACAATCGAGACATACTAGTGGCGTACGCGCAGCTTCTCACAGTGGTACTAAAATCACAAAATACAGAACTGTATTGAATTACGACAGATATACTCTACGACGAAATGGATACTATGATGGAAATGATCAAACAGCAGTTCGGATTGAGGAGGGATGTTGAGGAAAGGAAGAAAAACGACGGCAGAAAAAAAAACAAAGGGATATGGAACGGCGACAGAGAGAGAAGGAAGAGAAGGAGGAGACATTGTTGGTTGCTTTTGGCTGTTGTCCTATTGCATGTACACGGAATCGGGTCGTGAAATGACGAGTAATCGTAGCCAACAGGTGTTTGCTTCTACGTAGCACCGCTGGATACGGAAATAGCAAAATCGTACGTAGTTTTGCTATTTTCCAACTGAACTTCACCCCAACGTAGGTGCTAGGAACTACTGCGAGGGGGATGGAACCAATGCTCTGGGATATAGGGGGAACGAGTGAATGACTTACCCGGTGCAGTCTCGATGCGCCGGAGAACTGGAACCATCCATGGAAACCTGTCAGGTACAGACCGCGTTTTGAGCTATTATTTACTAGATATACGTGGGGACTACGGTTTCTTTTGCCTTCCCGTCTTTCCCCAGCTTCTCGTGGTACTTATCATGGTTGAGAATATGGAAAACAGTGCAAGGAAAACCCTCAGAAACCATGGGGAAACTAGGGGTCGTTGAAAAGGCAGCAGTGCCTCACAACGATATTTTGGTGAAAAATATTCCCAAATGAGCCAAAAGCTCAAGGCTCTTCAAATAAACCCCCAACATTCAAAAAAAGCCATGAGTGTGCTCAATAGAAGGTTCATTGAAGGAAACCCCAGTGTTAGGTTGCTCCAAGAGCTCTGGATTAATAGAAAACGAATACAAAGTCTCGCAATAAAATCACCCAGTTTTTTTTGCAATACTACGAGCAGCCATATTGCTCGCACCCAACCTTGAATTCACTTCTGATACAGATTTAATCACTGGATACTAGGCAACAGACATCATGAAAGTGCCAACTGGAACAGGCAAGAGGCAGATTATTATTGTTTTGGTTTACTTCCCAGGGGACTCGACGACACCAGAGGAAGTCCAAAGGCTCATCAGATGGTGTTCAAAAGGCACTTCATTCTCTGCTGTGACCCGAACACACCATCTCACATGGGGAAGCACGAACACAAACGTATGAGGTAAGTACCTCTTACAATATTGTCCGCAACTAGTATAGAAATTGTCAATAAAGGTAACTAACCCAACTTTATAAATGCGATCAGAAAAGAGGTTCTTAACCTAACTAAAAAAAAGTTTGGGAAGTGCGCATCAAATTCAACCTAGTCGAAGGGGAAAAGATTCATGTAGTAGGAATAAATGGTAAGGAGATCACAGATAACACAGAAAAATCAAATATTTTGAATACATTTTCCACAAATATAGGAAATAACTTAGCAGAAAATAAAAGAAAAAAATTGTGAAGATCCACATGGAAATTTTACAATTTTGGTTAAAACACTGAATGAATCTTATATTTCTAAAGCCTGTGTCATAAAATGAACTAATTGAAACCATTTCAACATTGAAAAATAAATGTGCCGCTGGAGAAGAAGGATTATCCATAGCACTAATAAAATCAGTACATTCTAGTATAATTGTCCCTCTGAAACATTCGATAAATTTATCTTCTGAAACAGGTATAATACCCTCCCAGTGGAAAAATGCAATTATAGCAACTATAGACCCATTTTATATCTTATAAAGAACTTTGCAAAAATACTCGAAGAATATCTGAAAGACCGTTTGATAATTTTTTTACCAAGCATAAATGTATCTCAGAAAAACAGTACTGATTTCGGATAAACATGAGATCAGAAAATGCAATTATCGATCTAACTAAGAATATTGTCGGAGGCCTGGATAGGTCGAAAGAATGTCTTGCGGTATTTCTCGACCTGGCCAAGGCTTTCGACACGGTGTCGCACAATATTTTACTTGAACGTCTCAGTAATGTTGGCATACGTGGCGTAGTACTGAATCTACTACGAATTTATTTACAAAACAAAACACAGCAGATAAAAATTTGAAAATGTCCCTGTAATTCACTGAATATCACAGTCGGTGTTCCTGAAGGTTCAGTACTAGGACCAATATTGTTCCTCGTGTATATTAACGACATTGCTGACCTGAATAACTCCCTTGGCCATTTAGTTCCATATGCAGATGATAATGCTATTGTTTTTATAAATGGAACATGTAAAAAGGTATATGAATGTACTGAATTAGGCCTCTACCAAATTCACAGTTGGTTGAACCACAGCCTATTAACAGTAAATTTTCAGAAGAGTAATTTTATCTCCTTTTCTCTAACTAGTGAAGAGCAACCTACTGAAAGATATATTTCAATACATAGCCATTCTTGTGATGAAATATGCCTCAGAGGTTGTCCACAGATCGAAAAAACTAATAAATTAAAGTATCTTGGTGTGTTGGTGGATCAACACCTGAGATGGGATGAACATTATTTATATTTAACAAAGGAATTACGACAACTGATACATAAGTTTTATTCGCTACGTGATATTCATTGCAGGAAAAACCTTTCCATAGTTTATAATTTACTAGCCGAGTCAATTTCAAAATATTGCATGGTAATATGGGAAGATCTTTACCTAAAAACTCAAAAAAATAATAGCAAACTACTCAAAATTGTTTACAAAGAACAGATTATATAATACAAGAAGTGTATATAAGGAATCCAAGCAAATGAATATCAAAAACTTATTAACATATCATTCTGTTATATACCTTTCGAAAGTCAAAGGCAGTTGTTAATCCGCTCAAACATTATGTCACCCAAAAACAAATCTATTGATTTGCCGATTTTCAAGAAAAGTCGCTCACAAAGATTTGTCTATTTCATTGGCCCTGAACTAAGATGCCTAGAAACCCTGGTGTATGCACTGATTCGATTTGGTTTAGACTTTTTATTAGAGCTTTTCGCAATCTAATTCAAATTTTTCACAATAGATGGTGACAAATTGACATAGTTCAACGCATCAGATATGTTTCGCCATTACAAAATGCATTCGCCAACCTTAGGCAACCTTCACACTGATGCGGAATACGGACATGTCAATTATGCAACTTCCCACAAATTGGAAAATTGAAATGCTTTTCAATCCGATTGAGGTTATGATTTGTGAATTGTTATTTCTGCAAAATACAGTTATAATTATCACTGTTTTGTATTCATTAAAAGGAATCGTGTTTGTGTGTTGTGTGGTCAGTCACAAGCTGTCGATTTTCTGCCGCACCAATGCAGGTGAGTGAAATTGCTAATATAACACATTTCAGAAGTTTATGAAATCAATAAGTGGGACATCTTCTCCGATAATTTTCCATAACTAATTCTAAGGATTTTGTTTGCACTTCAAATGAATTAACGACAGAGCTTAGAATGTGTTGACGCATATATTCCATCTTCGAAGTACTGTTCTGGAGTTCAAATCGAAGCCTGGTCCTAAAAGTTTCGGTTGTGATATATATATATATATATATATATATATATATATATATATATATATATATATATATATATATATATATATCACAACATATATATATATTTGATTTTTGGGTAAAGTTATAGTCTCCAAAGATTTTCAAAATTTTGGGTTATCTACTTGCACAATCTCTCACTGAGCACAAACTTTGTGCTCCCAATTACTCCAGGAGATACGACGACCTTTCCTTTGACAATAAAGGTATTTTCTTCACTCTAATTTAACGTTCAAAGACATAGGATTCTGGCCACCAATACGATGTGTCTTTCAACTTATGGAGGTTATGAATACAAACATAACTCAAACCGCGATTGATCCTTCAGAATAAATGTATGAAATCAAAAATTAATTTATTCATCATCTTGAATAAAGGAGAGAGAACTGTCTCTGAATGTAATTGAGGAGTGCATGTTAAGATTTCGGAATGGTGTTCAGCAGGCAGAAGTACCAAAATACCGTGTGAAAAATGATCGGAATATTAGCCCCAAAAAAGCAGTCCATATTGATTATATTCTATTGAAATCTAAAAACAAAATTGATATTCAAAATGAACAGTTCAGTTATTCGTTGTTGGGAAATATATGCACTCATTGAAGTTAAAAAAAAAAATCTCAAGTTCAATGTATTAAACCAAAAAATATTAATCATTTGCAATTGCTGAATAGATCAACATTCCATGTAATAATGCTTATAAATTCCTCAATTAATTAACAAAATCTCACAATACGCTTTCAAGAGAGATAATAAATAAACAAGATTCATTGATTGTAGAGAGGAAAATTCACTCTATGACTTTCCGCGACTGCGTGTCACCATGATTTCCAAATTGGAAAATAATAAATTAGCATTCATAGCACTTTCTCAGAAATTTTGAATGATATTCCATAGTAGTTTGAGAGAGTTGAATTTGAGTGACCGTTCGTAAGTTGGAAAATCTAGCGAGCAACATGATACAAGGATAAAACTGAAAAATATATATGAAAGAGGGGGGCGAATAGTCTTAATGAAAAAAATCAATGAACAATTGGTTTCCTCTGAACACAAGAGTTTGGAGAATGTTTGGTTTCTTCTTTCCTCTCAAAAAATTTGTTTCATGGCACCGCCTTTGTAATCAATTAATTTTGGGGCATTCAATTCAATTTCCAAACTAAAAATGGTAATGACACATCATATTAAATATAGGTATAGACAACATATTTTTCACCAAGAATATTCATTGATGATTTTTTCCCTTTATTCCCAAACAACACACACTAGTTTTATTTTATTGAACCTATTTAAATAGTGTTTTATTATCAATATTTCCAGTTCGGAGCCACTCCAAGACAACCATTGGATTCCAGAACCAGTTTCAGAAAAGGCTAGCATGATCCAACCAAACCAAATTCTTGAACACTCAAGGCAAAACCTCATGTCATATGAAGAATTCCACAAAGACCTTTTCAAAATGTTGATGTGTTGTTATTCAGTCAGAATGAATGATTTCGCTCGGGAGCTTCGCAGGCTATGCTAGAGCGAGACAGAGATGTGGCAAAGCTTTTTATTTAAAGAATGAAAACAAAATACCCAACCTTTACACATATATTTTTGGGAAAAATCAATATAATGAGATGTAAAATAATAACAAATTTTTATTGAACACAAGAAACATAAATAATCCTAATCTACCACATATATGATACAACTGAAATGAATATTTCATTGTGATTTGTATCAGAATTCAATAGAAATAATGAAAGACTAATGCATCAAGGTTATTTAAATTCATTTTGAATTTCTTTTACCCGAGATCATATTAAAAATATTGGAAAAATCTGTAGAGAGCCCGAACCCCTTGCAATTCAACAGGAGGAGCTTCCATTTCATTTCCGATGCATTTTGATATCATATTTTATTATTATATATTATAGATTTTCAGGAAACCTGTAAAAATGTATTTAGTATTTCCATATTGATTACAACTCTTTGCTGAAACAATTTTTTTGAAGGGATTGAATAAAAATTATTTTCCAATTTTGATTTGATATTGAATATTTCATTGGACAAAACGACAGTTTGCTTTGGCGGATTGTATCCAAAACATGATCAATCCTTTATCCTTATGAATAATATACATTTGAAAAAAAAACATTTTGAAAAAAAGGAACTCCATATCATATTTCAGTGATATCTCGAAGTTAATAAGAAGTAATTGGGGAATTGTGCTTCTTGTTTCATTGTAATTCAATAACAGAGTCATTAAAGAATCTGAGTTAAAAATGTAGATTATATTCAACTCCGCATTCATTCAGGAAGCCCTATTTAGCAGACCAGTGTGAAGTTAGCAGCCATTTTCTGGCAGCCGTTTTTATCTGGCGGCCAAAAAATCAGTGACGTCGTTGATTCAAAATTTCTTCAAATTTTAAACCAAATCGAATGGCTGAAGACTTGGAATTGCAATGGGAATTCAATTTAACAGAAAATGGTCGAACACAACAAATGGAAAACTTAAGAATGATATACCAAGATATATTTGATATGTTTCTAGATAAAAATTCAAAATGCACCCTCAAATATGTTTAGCCAAGTGGATATTTGGAATATGTACTACTTGAAAGGCTATCTATAATGATTAACCAAGAGATGATTGATTTGCAGGCCGGCAAAGAGGTAGTTCATACATGTCGATATTTCAAAAAAATCGAAAGTCACCTTCAAAAATGTTTAGCTGAGTTCATTTTTGGTATATGTGCTACTGGAGGGCTATATAATGCTATACCAAGAGATGATTGATTTGCAGGTCGTCGAAGGGGCAGTTTATACTTGTATTTCGAAAAAATCTAAACCCACCATCAAATTTTTTAGCCAAGTGTTTTGGTACACGTGTTACTGAAAGGCTATATAATGATATACCAAGAGATGATTGATTTGCAGGCCATCGAAGGAGTAGTTTATATTTGTGTATCGAAATAAATCATAACTCACCCTCAAAAATGTTAATCTCTCAGTAGATCGTTAGACAGCCTCTCAGTAGCACGTATACCAAAAATGAACTTGGTTAAACGTTTTTGGAGGTGGATTTAGATTTTTTCAATTTACAAGTATAAACTACCCCTTTGATGGTCTGCAAATCAATCATCCATTGGTAAATCTTCATATAACATAATATCAATCAATCAATCGATCAATATCAAATTTTCCATTTGTTTCAGACCATTTTCTGTTGAATTGAATTCCTATTGCAATTTCAAATCTTCAGCCATTTTATCTTCTTTCCTCTTCTGAATAAACTGTATCTGCAAGGTTCAATTTTCTTGATCTGTAAAGAAAAATGAAATGAGTTTGGAAAAATGATCCTACTGCCCAAATACATGAAAAAGTTATGGAGACTCTTTCAAAATTGGTCTTTTATACAAACTGTTCAGAAATTTTTGTTAAATTTATGAAAATTCCTCTCTTATCCAATAGCAATGGAAATGAAGAGAATTAACAGGAAATACTACTAACTCCAACTATGTGACACAACAATCGAAGAAATCTTGAGAAAAAGATGAAATCATACAGAGTCAAAGGCTGAATTTCAGCGTTGGTAAAGAAAGCAATTTTATGCTTTGAAAATATTTGAATATAATTATCCCTGATATTTTCCTCATTCTGTATTTGGTTTTATCGGAACATTTAAAAAACCATTATGATGTAGTGGTATATATATATATATATATATATATATATATATATATATATATATATATATATATATATATATATATATATATACATATATATATATATATAGTCGTCCTGAGGAAGGCAATAAACGTTGCCGATAGCTCGACGTATTCCAAAGAGCATTTTTAATCAATTCTCCTCCTGAGTATATATATATATATATATATATATATGACAAAGACTTTTCTTTTAATCATTGAGACCTAATGAAAGATGCATCTGACTGCAACCCCAAGACAGTTTTAATCATGTTTTAAACGAACCAGTCATGATAATGAAACTATCGGAATATATATATATATACATTTTTTTTTCATGGAATATGAGCCTTAGTCAGTCTATGTATTTTTTATTTGATACGACGTTTCGACATTGTTTATGTCATCTCCAGGTAAATTCTTGAAATTAATGTAAAACATGTAGAGTTAAAAACAGAATACGTTACATAACATCAAACAAATACGATTCAAATCAGACATCACAGCATTGTCTAAACATGAAAAGGAGAATGAGGTTGAAATTTCGACAAAAGAAAAACATAGTAATGAAAATAAACTGATCTTTACATTTTGACATTTTCAGAATATCTATCACATGAAGTTCAATGTCCAGCGTGGCTTCAGCCGGGGAAGTAGTTGTTTTCTGTTAGACATTCACAAAAAATAACTTCATTTCTATCGTGGATTTTTCAATTCACAGAAGAATATTTCTATTCAGTTGAGAATATTTCCCTTTTCAACATGAACACGAAATAATGAAAGAATAACTGTAAGATCAAGTATCTCATCGGGAAGTTAGTTCAAAATGGATTGCTATTATTATTATTACAAGATTAGTACCGAACGTACAAACAGACAACGAAAGCGAGTTGATATAAACATGGTAAAATACATAAAATGAACCCTTTAATTTGCTTGTTTTCAATTTCAGGGGAATGTATGTGTCATCTAACGATGTTTAGTGAGTTATTCATTAATTTATCTGTAATTCATTAAGTTGTTACATTGAGTGACTATTTGGAAGGCAGTTAAATTCAGTGCTCATTGACTCAATCGATCATTCTGTTGGTGCTATGGAGATATTGTGTAATCCCAACCTCACTTTTTGTTCCGTAAATGTTCTACAGACTTGATATTGCATTGTCATCCAGTTGTGAGCTATGTCTGGAGTTTCAAAACCCATCAGGAAGTTAGTTTAAAATCGATTGCAAGATTTGTACCGAATAGACACGGAAGCGAGCTAATATAAATGTGGTAAAAATCAGTCATGCTGAGAACCTCTACAACTATAAATTATCACCTAGTAGTGTATGACAATATATACCTCAAATGATCCTGTGTTGTCAAGGACGTATTGGTTTTCCTTCATTCACCAACAGGACAAGACACAGAAATACTTAATTTTCCCTAGATATGCTGAATTTTATTTCATATGCGGAATTTGTCTCCTGAAAATGTCAAGAATAATTAATTTCCACACTGTGTCTAGTGAAATATAAAACACAAATGTAGCTAGTGAAGTTTCGATGGGAATGATTGAAAAGTTGTTTTCCATCCATACCTTCAACAAATATAAATCAATATTAAATGAGAAATTATTCATGAATCACTTATTTAAATACTAATTTTTGACGTTTCATATCAATTTTAAACATTATGAGTTTGAATATTATTTGTGTGGGATAAATTATATTATGCTGAGTATAATATGATATCAGGCCACCCTGTCATGATAAAACTGTATATCAGCTAGAAATATGGATCAAATGAAAATATGGTCATCCCAAATAAAATAAATGGAACTGGAATTAGATTTTTTCTACATTTTTTTCATGGAAATTATTATTTATTTTCTCACTGAATTATTCTTTGACCTTCTGATATTAGCTTCCAAGTTTCAGAATGCTCGAAGGATTGTGGAAGAGGAGTTCTCATTCATTTAGATTATTCTGAAGTTTGGCAGTTATATATTTTTCTATGTTCATGTAAAAACCAAAACTTTATTGAACTATATTTGGTGAAAAAAAAAGGTTCTTTATTGCATTAATATAATAAAATGTTTATTGCACTCATCTGTCATTCTACTACAGCGTTTTGTGATCATGACAAACATAAACGTTAAAATCGACGCTATTTTTAGTCCATTTTCTGTGAAACAATTGCATATTTATATTATTTTCAATCATATTTATTGCATACTGGATTACATGATTACTAGAAAATGCAATTTATCAAAAATGAGTTAAATTGTTCCTAACATAGGTCTTAGTTCCTAACTTTCTCAATGCAAATCGATAGTGCTAATCAATTATTGAATATTTTGCTATTAAATTACGCTTTTTACTGTCCCACACTTAGTGCCACCTAAATAAAAATAAAAATTATTTTTGCATGAATGTAGAAAAAATATTGTATTGTAACGAACCTAGGCCGGACCTGTCGCCTCACATGTTGCCATCGACAGCGATGAGATCATCCCCGGAGATGTTCGAGAACCATCCAGTGCGCTCTGCCGCGGAAGACAACGGTCAATATTGGAAACAATTGGAACACGCCGGTCGCCAACGGAAAGAATTCGAAACATCGAGAATGCTGTATCGGAGATAAATAGGCAACCCTCAAGTCTCAGACACACAGTCTGAACGAGCCCATACCATCGAGCTATACAGTGGCGTAGTAATATAAATTAAGTTGTAGATTCAGTGTGAAATAAATTATTTAAACCAAGTTAAGTTTATTTACGTTACAGTATGCAACTCGTACAAAAAGCGTTTGGAGCACTCGACGTGTTGTCCAACTTGGCCTGACGGCCTCGTCGCACAACTTCACGTCGAGTGCAATAAACACTTACTTTTTGCACTGTTGCATAAATATTTATTTGATATCTCTAGTCACAAAATGAAGAACATCAAATGTAGGGCAAGATATTTTAAATTTCAGAGTCTAACATTAAATGGAAATATTTTTGAAAAACAAGTTTACATTAGGGAAGATTAAGAGATGAACCAATTTCATTATACAATTGAAAATAAGCATTTTTGTCCAGGAATATTTTTTTAACTACTGTTTTTTGTAATGAAATTCCAATATACTAATTCAATTAATATCCTACCTCTCCTGAAAAAGAAATTACATACAAAAGTACATAGTGACAATAGTTCCCTTGTTTTCGTAAGAGATTTCTGAAAGCAGGTTTCCTTCAGCTGAGTGAAATTGAACCAAACTGATATCCCTTTCATTCTGACTTTCAACTGACCGAATGTTTTCATTCCTGCTGTTTGCTGATATGGATGACAAAATATGAAAATGATAAAACATGGGTTTTAAAAAATGTAATCAATATAAATAACTAATATCCACCCTGTCAGAATAAATATGAATCCAATGAAAACATGGTCATTCCAAATAAAATATATGATACTGGAATTTATTTTTTTCTACATTGAAATATTGTTTATAATTGTTTTAAACCACCAATTCAGTTGCAGAGCAACCCTCAAAACTCAAAGACTTGTGTGAGTGAAGAAGACGGGGATCTTAGCTTCTTAAGTATCATCCGAAGCACCACTCGGCTGGTAACCGTGGACAGTCCGAAAGATTGATATCTAGGTACCAAAAATGTTCGGTTGGTCACCTATCTCCTCCCGCTTGACGAAACTACAGAAAGTTTGTTATAATACTTCTTCCTTCCATTTTTTCCACAGAAATTGTTATTTAATTTTCTCACCGAATTATTCTTTGACCTTCTGATATCAGCTTTCAAGTTTCTGAATCCCCGAGGGATTGTGGAAGAGGAGTTCACATTCATTAAGATTATTTTGAAGTTTGGCTGTTATATATTTTTCTACGTTCATGCATAAAACCAAAACTTTATTGCATAAGTGCAATGAAATGTTTATTGCACTCATCTGTCATTCTACTAAAGCGTTTTGTGATCATGAAAAACATAAAAGTTCAAATCGACTCCATTTTCAGTCCATTTCCTGTGATATTGTATCAAATTTGGAACAATTGCATATGTTATATTATTTTCAATCATATTCATTGCATACTGGATTACGGAATTACTAGAAAATGCAATTTATCAAAAATAAAGTTTGAGTTGAATTGTTCCTAACATAAGTATTAGTTCCTAACTTTCTCAATGCAACTCGATAGTGCTAATTAATTGTTGAATATTTTGCTATTAAATTACGCTTTTTATTTTCCCTCACTTAGTGCCACCTATATGAAACATTTTTTGATTTTTGCATGAAAGTAGAGATATTGTATGCAACTCGTGCAAAGAACGACTTCAGGTCGAGTGCACAAATACTTACTTTCTGCACTTGTTGCATAAATAACTATTTGATATATCTAGTCACAGAATAAAGAACATCAAATGCAGGCCAAGATATTCTGAATTTCAGAGTGTAACATTAAAAGGGAAATTTTTTGAAAAACATGTTCACATTCGGGAAGGTTAAGGATGAACCAATTTTATTATACAATCGAAAATAAACATTTTTTAACTACTGTTTTTTGTGATGAAATTCCAACATAACAATTGAATTAATATCTTACCTCTTCCGAAGAATAAATTCCATCCATTGGTCATGCAACAAAAGTACCCAGTGACAATACTTTCCTTGTTTTCGTAAATGATTTCTGAAAGCAAGTTTCCGTCAGCTGAGTGAAATTGAACCAAACTGATATCCCCTCCATTCTGATTTTCAATTGACCGAATGTTTTCATTCCTGCTGTTTACTGATGTGAATAACAAAATCTCAGAACTCCCGAAAGGGATAAAAATGTAATCAATATGAATAACAAGGTGTGCAGCACAACTATAAGTAATTTATTTTCATAAGATGAATAATTTTTTTCGAAAATGATTAAATAACCTATTTAGAATCTTTATATATATATTATCTACTCGCTTCATCAAACTTTGGATGTTCGTCTTTATAAACTAACTGAAAGTCCTATGAATTGTTTGGATTCACGGTAAATAGGGTTTTCGTAAACTCAGTTGAGGGATACCATCAGGTTTCAATCTGATTTTATTCCTCACCACAAACTTATTATCCTCCCTAAATAAGTGCACACTGCAGACACAATTTCTATCACTCAATTGCTCTATAGCTATAGTGGGATCCCTTCCAAAATTTCAAGAGTCATGGCTCCGCGGAGAGTGAGCCTAAAGGAATAATAAAATTGAAGTGTCTCAGAAATCATTCATAAATTCAAATTGTATTGTTATTTATACTATAATTTATGAGTACTTACATAAAATAAATCTAACCTAAACTTGGGAAACACTGCCTATCTCTCTAGTCTCTATTCGTCAGAAACGGCGACCGGCGACACAGAGGCGCGTAAAGCCGAAGCATGATGTAGTAGGTGAGTAGAATTGATGAAAACTGTACTGTTTGTAGCTGAAATGACACCTTTGCCGACATCTACTCAGCAATCATTCGAAACTGCTTGCAATCTAAGAAATCAAGCAAGCCATATCTTCGCACGTTCGGTCCCACACATTTTCAGATATGATTGCATACACCAGGGTTTCTAGAATCTCACCCTAAACTATATAACGCTCTACCATTACATGTCGAAGAATTGAGAAGGGGAAAAGCTTTCAAAAATAAAATAACAGAGCTCATAGAGTCCACTGAAATCAATGTTGATCTAAACCTGTAATTTGAACAAACAATTAAATACTTCGAATTGAAATATAAATCTCCTCTTTTCACTATGAAGAAAATATTATTGAACACGGTTATTATGTTGTTGTGAAATTATTGTTGATCTGTAACACCTGAAACTTTAGCAAACCACCGAATATTTACTTGGTATTGAACTCTAAAATCTCTTATTTTTCTATCTGAATTCAATTCAATTGATCACTGTCCGGATAAACCCTCTGCATATTTTCTGGAGAATCATCGAGAAGAACAAAAAACAAACACCTGTGCTCAGTTTGTAATCTCACTGATCACATTAAAGTTAGATACCCGTATCTACAAATGAACATAAATATACTCAATGTCGACAAACTGTATCGCAATGTATCTGAATATGTAATGTAATGTGAAATTGCGAATTTCAATTCCAATAAACAATTTCATTTTCCATTTCCATTTCCATTTCCATTTCCATTTCCATTCCGATTCCCATTCCCATTCCCATTCCCATTCCCATTCCCATTCCGATTCCGATTCCGATTCCGATTCCGATTCCGATTCCGATTCCGGTTCCGGTTCCGGTTCCGGTTCCGTTCAGTTCCAGTTCAGTTCCGTTCAGTTCAGTTCCAGTTCAGTTCGAGTTCCAGTTCAGTTCCAGTTCAGTTCAGTTCAGTTCCAGTTCAGTTCCAGTTCAGTTCAGTTCAGTTCAGTTCAGTTCGGTTCGAGTTCCGATTCGATTCGATTCGATTCGATTCCGATTCCGATTCCGATTCCGATTCCGATTCCGATTCGATTCCGATTCCGATTCCGATTCCGATTCCGATTCCGATTCGATTCGATTCCGATTCGATTCGATTCGATTCCGATTCGATTCCGATTCCGATTCCGATTCGATTCGATTCCGATTCGATTCCGATTCCGATTCCGATTCGATTCGATTCCGATTCGATTCGATTCCGATTCCGATTCCGATTCGATTCCGATTCCGATTCGATTCGATTCCGATTCGATTCGATTCCGATTCGATTCCGATTCCGATTCCGATTCCGATTCCGATTCGATTGCATTCCGATCGCGATTCGATTCGATTCCGATTCCGATTCGATTCGATTCCGATTCGATTCGATTCGATTCGATTCGATTCCGATTCCGATTCGATTCGATTCGATTCGATTCGATTCCGATTGCGATTCCGATTGCGATTCCGGTGCGATTCGATTGCGATTCCGATTGCGATTCGATTCGATTCCGATTCGATTCCGATTGCCGATTCCCGATTGCGATTCCGATTGCGATTCCGATTCCGATTCCGATTCCGATTCCGATTGCGATTCCGATTCCGATTCCGATTCCGATTCCGATTCCGATTCCGATTGCGATTCCGATTCCGATTCCGTTTCCCGTTTCCCGATTCCGATTGCGATTCCGATTGCGATTCCGATTGCGATTCCGATTGCGATTCCGATTGCGATTCCGATTGCGATTCCGATTCCGATTCCGATTCCGATTCCGATTCCGATTCCGATTCCGATTCCGATTCCGATTCCGATTCCGATTCCGATTCCGATTCCGATTCGATTCGATTCCGATTCCGATTCCGATTCCGATTCCGATTCCGATTCCGATTCCGATTCCGATTCCGATTCCGATTCCGATTCCGATTCCGATTCCGATTCCGATTCCGATTCCGATTCCGATTCCGATTCCGATTCCGATTCCGATTCCGATTCCGATTCCGAGTACGAGTCCGATTCCGATTCCGATTCCGATTCCGATTCCGATTCCAATTCCAATTCCAATTTCAATTTCAAATTTCAATTGGATGAATTAGGTTTGTCCTGCTGATCTACCACATAATCACTCAGATTATAGAAATTATTCTCCTAATGAAAGCCATATCACTTGAGAATGAATTGATGATTTATTCAATGATGAACTCTGAATTGAAATTAATATAGTATATTATTGATATCCAAACATTGAATTTCAATAAAACTGAGTAAAAGATAGAATCAATGATGAATTCGATATTGAAATTAAAAAAAGAAAAAAGCCCTTGCCGATCCATTTATAACAAACCACATTCATAACTGGCATGTATCTGATGACTTCCCGATGTCAGATCATCAGCGCATACGATTCGACTTGGAGTCATCGGGTGGGATATAGGACACCCAAAGTGGCGAACTGGGATGCTTATAAAAAACATCTTGAAAGGCAGTTGTGGAAAAATATTTCTCCAAGGCAGGGTTCTATCGACTTTGCTGTTGTTACGGACCGTGAAAGTGAAGATATATGAATCTGGAATTGCGACTCAAGGTAACGTTGATAACCTGATCGTCACTATTCGAGGCAACCATGACGGGATAATATTCAGTCGTATGGAGACAGCCTTCAATATAATCAGAAGCTGGTGCGCAAAGGAGGGATTGATTGTAAATCCTAGCAAAACAATGCTGGTTCCATTCACAAAGAGGCGAAAGTACGAACTGAAAGCCCCAACCGTGAATGGAACTCCGAAGAAGTCAAATACCTGTGCGTTATAATCAACTGAACCGAACTGAACGAACAGTCATATCGATAACATTTTTTCCAAGGCTACAGCGGCAACCTGGACGTACCGCAGAGTTTTTGGCAAGACATGGGGTTTGAAGAAGAATATGATATAATAGTTATATCAAACGATTCTCAAACCGATGGTCACCTATACCTCAATAGTGTAGTGGTAAATAATCCACAGTACTCGGCATAAATCAAGCTGCAGAAAGTGCAGGGGTTAGACTGAAGGCAATATTTACGTGCCCCACTGCAGCATTAGGGGTAATGTTGAACCTTCCGCCAATGCACTTGTGTGTAATGAAGGAAGCGGCAAAGAATGCCTTCGAACTGAAGATTCTGGTCAATATTCCTCCAGAATCCAGGTGCAAGTTGGCTGCTAACAACTTTGTAGTGATTCCTGAAATGGTAATGAATGACCAACATATATTCACATTGAACGGGCCTCAACTAGGAAGGAATGCATCAGTATGGTATACTGATAGTTCCAAAATGAACGAAAGGCCAGGAGGAGAGAGTAATGGATACTAGTTTCCGGCTATCGAAACCTCTGGGCAAAGCACCAACAATTTTTCCAGCAAAAACTGTTGGTATAGAAATTTGCGCCCGAGAAAGAGGCTCCAAGGGAGTGAATGTCTATATTACAGCAAAGAAGTACTAAATGCTCTAAAGTCACACACTTGTGGACTTCGACTGACTTGGGACTGCGAACTCTTCCTAGTACAACTGGCTACAAACAACCTGGTTAAAAGGGGAACAAAGGTAATGAGGAAGAAAAGCCCAGGAAGTCGCATTCACTCAATGTTCTGGCCCAAAACCCTTCTATGGTCTTCCCAAAGCCCACATCAAAGAAGATATCCGGTGCTGGGAAGCTGACTGAGGTTTCAAGGTGAAGACAAGCGAATGGGCTCCTGAGCCAATCGCCAAAGGGAGCTTGAAAGATTTTCGAATTAGACAAGAAAGATTTAAAACTGGTAACGGAACTGCTCACCGGACTTAGTCCTCTGAAATATCACCTCAAAGAAATGAATGGGAGAAGTCCTTCGGACTGAAGATTCTGGGCAATATTCCTCTAGAATCCAGGTATAAGCCATCATATATTATGCCAGCTGCGCACTACTTTGTAGTGATTTCTGAAATAGTAATGAATGACCACCATGTATACACAACGAACGGGCCTCAACTAGAAATGACTGCATCAGTATGGTATACTGATGATTCCAAGATGGACAAAAGGCCGGGAGGAAAAGAGAGTAATGGATCCTAGTTTAAGGCTCTCGAAACCTCTGGGCACAGCTCCAACTATTTCTCAAGCAGAAACCGTTGGTATAGAAATTTGCGCCCGAGAAAGAGGCTCCAAGGGAGGGAAGATCCATATTCTGTCAGACATCGCAGCAGTACTAAAAGCTCTAAAGTCACACAGTTGTGGGACTCGACAGACTTGGGACTGCAAATCATTTCTAGTACAACTGGCTACAACCAACCAGGTTACAAGGGGTTCGAAAATAATGAGGAAGCGAAAGCCCAGGAAGGGGCTTACACTCAATTATCTGGCTCAAAACTCTTCTATGGTCTTTCCAAAGCCCACATCAAGGAAGGTATTCGGCGCTGGGAAGCTGCCTGAGGTTCCCAAGCAAAGACAATCGAAGAGGCTTCTGAGCCCATCGCCAAAGGAAGCTGAACAGTTTCTTGAGTAAGACAAGAAAGATTTGAAGCTGGTAACGGAACTGCAACGGAACTGCTCACCGGACATTGTCCTCTGAAATATCATCTCAAGAAAATGGATAGGTCAGACAGTATACTGTGATGTTTTTCTCCGGGAATCACGCTGAAACTGCAGAACACCCGCTTTGCGACTGCTGAGTGCTGTTTCGCAGAAAACATAATTTTTTCTAAGGGGTTTCATTGATGTCCTCAGACATCAGAAACTCAGCTCCCAGGAAACAGATATGCTCTACAAGGAGACTCGGGGTCCCGGATTTTGAAGAGATGAAGGGTAATGTAGAAAATACTTTATGAGTCGAAGTACGGGAAAGTTGAAGAGCCATATCGACTTCCTACAATCTTTAATAGAAAGAGGAAAGGCGGTGGTTAAAAAAACAAGAAGATGAAGAACGGCGACAGAGAGAAAAAAACGGAGGAAATAAATGGTCGCAGGAAAATTTCAGGAAAATTCTAGGGGGACAAAATAAAAAACGAGAACAACAGAAACCATTCTTCGAGCAAATTATCCGGAAAACCGAGGGGCAACTCATATGCCTGAAGGAAAAATCAACACAGTTTGGAAAACTATGGAAGGGATGTAGGTGAGAAAAAAAGCAGATAGAGCGATACAGGAAGGCGCAAAGGAAGAAGTTTTGATGGGACGAAATGAAGCGAGGTAAGAAGTGTGGGCGGTGTGAGAAGAAAATTAGTCCACTGAAGATCCAAGACCACCATGACAGGGTTGCAACATCGCACAATTCCGTGCAACCACCGACTTTTGATGGACAGTCGCCGTGTTTTCTATATAGAAAACAGCTCGAAGCTGTGGCAACAGCCAGTTGATAGAACGATAAAAAGAAGTGACGGCACTTATAGCTGCTTTGAGGGGATCTGCTTCGACAATGTCACAGATCATCCCTGACGACCTGATGAATCGCAAGTATGGAGATCTCATTACTGTTTTAGAATTGAGATACGGCAACCAATATCGAGAGCAGTTGTTTCGAGTAAAGCTGAAAAACGAGTGCAGAAATCTGGTGGAAGTCTGCAGGAGTTTGACAGCTTACATCCAATGAGAGCTCACATCCAATTTCATTCTACGAACGGCCACTGATGAAACGGGAAGCTGACATTTCATTCACGCTCGGAGGACTACGAATAATGGAAACAGTTTTTGTGGCAGACAAAGGACGAAATCATTCTTGGGATGTATGTGATAAGTGACCATGGATTTTCTTACGTTGGTGAGCGGAAATCTATGAAATATGGAGGAAAATGATTCATTACAACACCATCCTGAAGAGAGCGTACTGTGAAATTGTTGAGAGCCAAAACAGTCAGGATACCTGGTTCATCCGAGAAGATCCTTGAGACCCAATTAGGAGAAGACCTTGGGTGCTGCATTGGAATAGAACATTCATGTTGAAAATTCCCCTGCAAACTCTTCCTTGCACGAGCTTCCATTTGGACAAAACAAGATATTCCTGTAAGAATTGTCCATGTATTTACTGTTGAACTAATATTCCGGAAAAAAGACATCATAGAAATATGCGAACCAGTTGAGTGGGTAGCAGCTTGCAGAACAAGTGAACACCATGATGAAAGAGGCATGGCTACTTACTAAAAACTATAGAAAAATCTCCGAAGTATTTGTCACCCAAGTAATATAAAGCCACCATGAAATTCATTACCAATGAAAGTGATGTTTTCGAGTCCGCAGGGTCACCAACAGGACGAATCAACCTAGTACTGCACAGGATAGATACCGTTCAACTACCAGAAAAATTACTGTTTGCCAAATAACAGGAGCTGGAAAAGCCCGTCGAAAAAATGCACAAAGATAGCATTATCGAAGAATGATGGTCCGCCCGGTGGTACTGGTGTCCAAAACTGGTGGATGTATAAGATTATTTGTGGATTATAGGAAACTTAATGACGTCCCGAAGAGAAACAGCTACCCATTACCTCAAACCGACGACACACTGATCACGTTAGCAGGCTCGTAATGGTTTTCGACGATGAAACTGAAGAGTGGATTCTGGCAAGTGAGCATACATGAAGACGATAAGAAGAAAACTGCGTTTAGTACTTGTAGCGGACTGTTTCAGTTCACCGTTATGCCTTTTGGTCTCTGTAATTTCTCGGTGACCTTCGAAATATTGATAGAGCTGATATTATGTGAACTTGCCTGGTGTATCTGGATGATATCAAGATTATGGGAACGAATTTCGAAGAACATCAAGCCGACCTGCGTGAAGTTTCCGGAGGATCAGAGCCAAACTCAAGCTGAATGTTCAGAAGTGTTCTCCATTGCAGGGGCAAGTGGATTTCTTGAGTCACAGATTTTCGTCATATTGAACAAACGAATCGAAAATAAAGGCTATTTGAGACTGGCCGAGAGAGAAAGATAAGCACGAAGTGAGGAGCTTCCTAGGCCTGTGTACCTATTACTGATGTTTTGTGTGAAGATTTGCAAACATCGCAGCTCCACTACATGAGTTGGCAGGAGATCGTATTAACTTCTATTGGTCTATGTATGTAAAAAAAGCTTTCCGCAAGTTGAAGGTAGCCTTTTGTTCGAGTCCAATCTCAGCATACCCGGAGCAAAAAGGCCTGTTCATATTATACACAGATGCGAGTAATACTTGACATGGAGCTGTGTCATCACAAATGCAAGATGGTCAAGAAAGAGTAATCGAATACTACACCAGGGTATAGGCCTGAATTGTGTCACCAGGAAGGGACTTCTAGCGACAGTCACGGCGGTGGATCACTTCCACAAATACCTTTATGGAAGAAAGTTTCTCTATAGGACCGGTCATGCGTCCCTGAAGTGGCTACTGAAGATGATAAAATCCAGAAGGACAAATAGATAGAAGGATTGAAAAGCTTAATCAATACCATTTCAAAATCGCGCAGGATGACTCCATAATGATGCAGATACCAAATTTAAGTAAGACTTTTAGTCGCCAATAGTTTTTTCAAATCAAATAATTTCACTATTTTTATTGGAATATCAAAAAATCAGTACTGACCTACATCAATAATATTCATCAGTGGAATGACTCTTGGTAATATTATAATCAGATAACAATGAAACAAATCATAATAATATTAGGGTATATCTTTTGTACCTTTATGTTAATAATATATCGAGTATAATATATTCTATCCTCCAAAGCATTAGTCTTTGGTTAATTTCATTTTAATTGTTGGGCTGGGCAACATTTAGAAAATTGCTTGATAAAAACAACTCAATTCAAAATTCAACAAAACTAGGCGGAGCAGAATGATCTCCTAAAAATTATTCAATATGAACTCATGATATAATCTTTCATATCAAATGATCGATTGTGACCATTCTTGTTTGATGGAAATTGACATCATGATTTCAGCAAGGCAAGTTTTATTTCATCAGAATCAATACATTAAGATGGATCTAATTGAGAGACAGAAGATTCTATACATCAAGATAATCTACATTCTTTATTCTTCAGAATGAGTAGCAATATGATGAGAATTACCAAAATTCCTCGACCAATTTCAGTAAGACTTTCATCAATATGTTTTCAATCCAAAAATTCCAATAGTTGGTTCTATTTCTTAGATTCCTCAGAAAATATGTACACTTCACCTCAACTAGCGATAAATATTCATAATTGTGATTTCTCACACATAATGTAATTTTTTCGTTTTCATTTTCGATTATTTCAATTATACATCATCACTCATCAATTCATTCATGAATTTGAATGGTTGCTCCTCGACATGTTGAAGAAAACCCAATAGCAGGACGGCGACAATACAACTTAATATTAGGAACAATATTAAGATTCAGATCATGATAACATATTTGGTGAAATATTACTATTTATGGATATAACGAAAGCAACAATTAGTCATGCCTGAGAAAGAGTTAGAAGCTGCCTCAATTGTTTTAAGGAAGAAGTGGAGATCACATAGAAAATATATATGGTGCTGTCATTTGATATAAAATTAAAATTGATATTTGAATATAGTTGAAGAAGAGTGGAAAATATTTCTGCGCTTCAACATATGAATCCTGCAGTTCAAAGGAAGTTGAGCAATTATTCCTTCACAAGGAATACTACTACTGAAGAAGTGGATCAAAGTAAGATCCTTACGGCTATCTCGATGTTACTTGACATTTACGCGACATACATACTGTATTCAACCTAGAATTGAAGGAAAAAGGAGTATGTTTCCTATTTCCACCAAGTTTGTCGAACTGATAGTGCCGGAATCAAGGTTTCGAGGCTATCAAAATAAATATATTGAAGTTTTCTGGAGCTGTGTGCACGTAATTAAATAGTAGGTGTGAAAGAACTTTGTATTTCGTACAAAATTATTTTTATTTTTAAAATCGTATCAGAGAGCTTTCGACTATATGACAGTCATCATCAGTGCTTACCTGCAAGTAAGTAATACCTAAATGAAATTGTATATAAAATATTTTGACATTTTGGAAGATAAAGATTTTCACAGTGGGTTTATACAGCAAATGAGGTAACATAAGAAATAGGATAAGAAAGTTCAACATACGTAATTCAATGGGAACGTTTATACAAGTACGGAAATAAAATAAGAAATAAGGAATAAAATAAGAATGGACTCATTTTTCATTCTTATCTCATTTGTTTATTTACCGCAATCCATTATCTATACAAAACAACAAAAACTAAATAAAACAACAAAAAACTTGCAATTTGATGTGGCTGGTGAAAATGAGGGTAAAATTTGAAAATGATAATATTTTGTTTTGGAAGCCCAGAAAACAATTTGAATTGACAGAAGACATGAACATCACTATCAAAAAAGCCGTGATTTCATTGGTTGATTCCTATTTCTTATTTAATTTGTTCATTCTGTATAAACAGTTCTACTTTTGTCTTATTCCTTGTGCTATTCCTTATCTTATCTCATTCGCTGTATAAACCCACTGTCAGGTTACTTACTCGTCAAGTTTATAAGAAGTCCATCAAAGCAGTTTCCAGTTTGTTAAAAAATACGTGAAAACCTCAAATACATATAACATGTTAAAACATTTCTGGAAAGTGTTATAAATTGATATAATCCATTATTTTAAAATTAAATTCCACGTGGTTTCATGGAAGTCAATGTTGAAGTGAAGAAGGAAATGGATGTTGTCGTTGACAATGACAATAGTGACACATGGCTTGGAACTTTAGAAACATATTATACAGAAGGTGGCAAACGCAGATGGCGTTCTATTCCATTTTGAAGTGACTCTGGAGTGAGAAAAGTGTTCTCAGAGTGGAAGTTGGCTAGGAACAAATGCTAAAGTGTTTCTGAAGTGAATCATCATAGAGAAACGAAAGATTGATCAAATGACATTGAAATTTTTTCATTTATTGCAGACGTCTGTGAAGTGGAATAAAAGATCTATTTGAATTGACTTGTGAATTCAGATAAAGGTCATTGTTTTTCAATTCTTTGTTAATGTAAAGGTCTTCCATGAAGTCTAATTTAGTGTTGTTCTTTTGTTTGATTTCATGTAGAATTTTTGCATATCTATTCGGGCTCAAATTGTGTTTATTGAATCTAAGATGATGCCCAAAATCTGATTTTTTATTTTTGTTGAGGTGTTCGGTTATTCGAACTTTCAAAGGTCTACAAGTCCTAGCGATGTATGTCGCTGTACAATCTTCACAATTTAGTTTGTAAATACCACTTTCAGAAAGTTCATCAATTTTATCTTCACTGATGACAAGATGTCTATTTGAGTTGCTCGTTGTTTTGAAGGCAACTTTGGCATTTTCCTTAAAATTTTCAGTTAAGTAGCCTGTTATTTTATTTGAAATGTGATCATTTACGAAAGGAAGTAAAACAAATCTTGTAGTTTTTGAAAATGTTGAATTTAATTCTTTTTTGTTTTTAATTTTCTGAATAAGAGAATTATTCAAATAAGGGTTGTAGTTGTTATTGGAAGCTATTCGTTTCAAAGTGTTAATCTGTGATCGGTAATTGACTGTAGAGAGAGGTGTGTTTAAAAGTCTGTGTATATAGCAAAATGAATCACCAATTATTCTCCACTATTAACACTCCACAATACAAAGCGTTGATTAATTCTCACAACTCAATAACTCAATCGAAATTCATCGTCCGAAATATACCATACACGCCACTGCACTTTTAATCCAAAATAATTGACTTTTGAAAAAAACTATTTTTCTTGCCAACGTACGTGTATAATATGAAGGTCATTAGCAGTCGTTTTAGGCCTGTTTCAAAACGCTCGACTCTGGGAAACCTCTTGATGTTTTTGTTTCTTTCGGAAAGACCACTGTAACGTTCGCGGGGGCGCAATAAACATGCAGTGGCGTATTGTATTTGTTTCCGTAACACTGCCACCTCCAATGTTGTGCGTCACGATCCAGATATGTCTCATCATGATAGACTTCTGTCTTCTCAGATAAACAACTTTTATCTTATTCCCAGGGCTGCGTCGGAGTCACACCTCTTTTCCTACGTGGATCATACAACAAATTTAGTCAGCTTCTTTGAATCCCCCTGAATCAGCTTCTGATTCATAACGAACTTTCATCCTGTCACTTGTCATTATAAGTCTCTTTCATGATGTTTCCTGAATTTTCAACAAGGTGTCCCTCAGTTTATTTGCATAGTTATGCACTTCTACATCTTGGGTGATTGGTGGCCCAAGTCACAGAGCAACCGGTAATTATTTCAAAGATGATGCAAGCCCAGGGTAAGTTTGGTTGGATCATTAATAGCTGCTCTATAAATCATGGAAAATAATGAAAACTATATGTCCCAGTCCCATTGGTGTTTTTCCACAACCTTGGAAATATGTTCATCCAGAGTTCGATTGAATCTGTCCACTGACTGGGGTCGAAGCATAGTGTTGTCTCGTTAATACCCTTCAGCTTACACCTTTTCTTGTATAACTTTGACTATAAATTTCTTCATTGGTCAGAATGTGACTCTATTGGTATTCCAAACTTTGAGATCATGACAACATGATCTCATAGATGCTTTTTGGTCTTGAATTGCATGGGCTTCTTCCCATCTGCAGAAATCATCCATGGTAATGGATAAGTATTCGTTGCCATGAAATTGTCACATCAATGGCAATCTGATCGATTGGAGCACCTTAATGTGCACGAAATTTCGTGTCATTGAAATTCCACGATAACAGGTCTAAGCTTCACCGCACAGATTATAGGTGTCACTATATATAATTTGATGCTTTTCACATTTTTGTACTTGCCGATAGGTATTAGCACTACGAGATATCTGAAACGGATTTGAGAGAGACCACAAGCCGTCCTGATGATTGGAAAACCATGAAACAGGCTGTAGGCGGATGGTGGGCTCTCTTGGATTCGTTACAGATTTCTCTTAGTCTCGTTATTTGTTTTGCGTTACTCAGAACACACTAGGAGTACGACCATTGGTGTCGTGGGTTGACCTATGCTGACATCTGTTGGTGACCTATTAATGTGCACGAAATTTCGTGTCATTAAAATTCCACGATAACAGGTCTAAGCTTCACCGCACAGATTATAGGTGTCACTATCTATAATTTGATGCTTTTCACATTTTTGTACTCGCCGATAGGTATTAGCACTACGTGATATCTGATACGAATTTGAGAGGGGCCACAAGCCGTCCTGATGATTGGGAAACCTTGAAACAGGCTGTAAGCGGATGGTGGGCTCTCTTGGATCCGTAACAGATTTCTCTTATTCTCGTTATTTGTTTTGCGTTACTCAGAATGCACTAGGAGTACGACTATTGGTGTCGTGGGTTGGCCTATGCTGACATCTGTTGGTGACCTATTAATGTGCACGAAATTTTGTGTCATTAAAATTCCACGATAACAGGTCTAAGCTTCACCGCACAGATTATAGGTGTCACTATCTATAATTTGATGCTTTTCACATTTTTGTACTTGCCGATAGGTATTAGCACTACGAGATATCTGATACGAATTTGAGAGAGACCACAAGCCGTCCTGATGATTGGAAAACCATGGAACAGGCTTTAGGCGGATGTTGGGCTCTCTTGAGTTTCTCTTATTCTCGTTATTTGTTTTGCGTTACTCAGAACGCACTAGGAGAACGACTATTGGTGGCGTGGGTTGGCCTATCCTGACATCTGTTGGTGACCTATTAATGTGCACGAAATTTCGTGTCATTAAAATTCCACGATAACAGGTCCTAGCTTCACCGCATAGATTATAGGTGTCACTATCTATAAATTGATGCTTTTCACATTTTTGTATTCGCTGATAGGTATTGGCACTACGAGATATCTGATACGAATTTGAGAGAGACCACAAGCCATCCTGATGATCGGGAAACCATGAAACAGGCTGTAGGTGGATGGTGGGCTCTCTTGGATTCGTAACAGATTTATCTTATTCTCGTTATTTGTTTTGCGTTACTTAGAACGCACCAGAAGTACGACTATTGGTGTCGTGGGTTGGCCTATGCTGACATCTGTTGATGACCTATTAATGTGCACGAAATTTCGTGTCATTGAAATTCCACGATAACAGGTCTAAGCTTCATAGCACAGGTTATAGGTGTTACTATCTAGAATTTGATGCTTCTCACATTTTTGTACTTGCCGATAGGTATTAGCACTACGAGATATCTGATACAAATTTGAGAGAGACCACAAGCCGTCCCTATGATTGGGAAACCATGAAACATGCTGTAGGGGGTGGTGAGCTCTCTTGGATTCGTAACAAATTTCTCTTATTCTCGTTATTTGTTTTGCGTTACTCAGAACGCACTAGGAGAACGACTATTGGTGTCGTGGGTTGGCCTATGCTGAGATCTGTTGGTGACCTATTAATGTGCACGAAATTTCGTGTCATTAAAATTCCACGATAACAGGTCTAAGCTTCACCGCACAGATTATAGGTGTCACTATCTATAATTTGATGCTTTTCATATATATACTACTAGCGACAGAGAAATGCTTAGTTACACAGGGTCATGAAAAATGTTTGGGTAGGTGTTTTGTATACTGAAATCGTGGGTCCCTACTTTTTTGACATTCTCTTGATGGGTAAATGGTATTTCGACTCATCTCCAGAAATTGGAGGACATTTTGCACCGCAAAAAAAGAATTGTGAAATTCCCTCAATATGACCATGCCAGGAAGATGGATAGGAAACAAAGGCCATATTTAATGTATATCACGTTGACCTCACTCTTCTTTATCATTCTTCATTTCCACTTACAGGAAGAATTCAGGAGTCAATTAACATACTGATTGAATATGGGGTTTCATCAAGGACAAAGTATTCAGTTCGACTATTGAGAATGTGAAAGAGTTGCCAGATTCAATGAGGCGTGCACACAGGACCATCACTAATCGAATGCAACGTAATTTTCAGAAACTCACCATTTTCAGAGCGAAAATAATTTATTCAAGTTTTGATAGTCTAATACTATTTTTCCAGAAAGCAAAACTCTTTAAAAGTGATTTTTTTCGTATTTTTTCCCATATGTGGAAAACTCAAAGATACATTGTATTTATTCAAGACTTGAATCAATTTGATTCATCGGAGAGTATTTCTGTGGAATGCTCAGATTTAACATAACTCTTTATAAGTGATATTTTTCGTAATTTTTTTTCCATATGTGGAGAACTCAAAGATACATTGTACTTATTCAAGACTTGAATAAATCCAATTCATCGAAAAGTATTTCTGTGGAAGGTGGTAGATGTTTTGTTATCGAGCATAGAGTAGATCGATATTCTTTTTAGTATAATATGGAATAAATAATTGAAACTTCACAAAGCGCATGAAAACATGGTGCATTTTACGAAATTGGAAATATTTTGGATATTATGTAATGAGAATGCAATGAGATAATATCTTCCAATTCTTTTCCAAACAGGGAGTTGAAAAAATAGATAGTTTAAAATAGCACGGAATAGTACTCCGCATGCAAATCTGATTGGTCGCTGAGTAATATTTTTTCTTCATTATCCAATCAGGAAACAAAAGTTGAAACTGGCCAAGGTCATGTCGTTCGTAGACAGCTTTCAAATTCACCGCTATTGGCGCACACAAGAATCGTTAAAAAACTTCTACTAACTGGCAACGCTGCTTGGCAGTCGCTATTATTTACTTCTCGTGCGGATCGGAAAACTATATGTGTTACAAATGATTTTTGATAATTGTGGTTTATTGATTGCTTCACGGTATGCTGACTTTACTTTTGCTACTAATTCTGACTTCATCAACCAGTGTGGATATAGAAAGTTTCGTTTTTTAACGTATCCCCATTAGCCTGCAACGAATGTTGATAACGATTCTCGGAGTCACTTTTCTCTCTTTATTGCATCCGGCAGTTGTCATCATTTTATTACGGCTCTTACCAGGTCAAATTGGGTGAGAAAGTGAGGAGGATCGTGTAGCTCAAAATTTTCATGAAATTGCGGTAATTTCTGAATTTTATTTTTATTTTCTAACCACTGTAATTTGTTATGAAATGGCATTACACACCTGTCATTCACGGTTTGGTTCACACCCTGTATAGTTCGAAAACGGGGATGAGACAACTAGGAGTTGATTACAAATGGCCCTAAAATACAACCAGCCTTGTTGAGTACCACGTTAGGTTGGGTTGTACATAGAAATCTGCGATAATTCAGGGGCAGAGTGGATGATATCTCAGTTCTCTACATTAGACATCATGTGAGCAACGGGAAAATACATGAGAAAGTGAAAAATTTGTTCGGAATTTGAGGTGCCACCTAACAAGATTCTGAGTGGAAAAAAAAGAGAGCATAACGAGTGATGGAATAGTCAGCAAAAAAAATTAAAATCATTGGGAATCAGGTTTACTCAGGAAGGAGGATAAAAATTGTATTCGACTAGCTTATCAAAGATTTCAGTACATAAAACGTCGTATGATGAACAATTCAGATTTCGTGGAAGAATATAGAAAGAAAATGAAAGAATATGTTGAAAAAGCCTTCGTGAAAAAGGAATAAATGGTTGATGCTTTCGATATAATATGGTATTCACCACATTTTTGACAGGATAAGGTATTTATTCGCGCAGTAGACAAAGTTTAGGGTAAAAGGTTGAACGAGTTTCCTTTGGAAGGCTCAGATTCATTCAATTCCTTGATGGAAGCACTTCGGAAATTCAGAACCATGCCAGAGATTTTGGTGGGAAAAATTATATGAAATTCGAATCGTGACTTTTTGAGCCATATCATATTCATTTTGTTCACAATATATCAAGAATAAAAATGTTTCATTCAGAAACAAAAATTTTGAATCTGTTGATAGAATTGTGGATAGTCATTACATAGATAATTATTTAGATAGTGTTTCAACAACTTCAGAAGCAATGAAGCTCACACAGTTAGTTACTGCAATACACAAGTCAGGAGGTATCCCGTTGCGTAAATGGGTATCGAATTTTAGAAAATTTAGTTTTCGAAAAAAAAATTGAAAAAACTCAGGGA
The DNA here is from genome assembly GCA_018342105.1 of Gonioctena quinquepunctata. Taxonomy (NCBI): domain Eukaryota; kingdom Metazoa; phylum Arthropoda; class Insecta; order Coleoptera; family Chrysomelidae; genus Gonioctena; species Gonioctena quinquepunctata. Next base: position 44,625 of record JAFIRS010003098.1, on the reverse strand, counting down.
AGACACTATGATTTCTAAAAATAATATATCACAAAAAATTATTGTTATCTGAAGAAGATCATCTGCCATGGGAAGGATTTGACCAACTAAGAGAAAAATTGGTTGTCACTTTACAATACACAAGATTTATCAGTTCATCAGGTAACTAATAAGTAAAATCCAAAATATTGCTCCAAGATATCTGCAGAAGTGGTATAAATTGGGATGATGAAATTACTAGGGAATAAATAAGGATGATAAAATTAGTAGGGAATAAATTGAAAAATGGCAAGCGTAGATAAAAGACTTCGAAAAAGTTTGAAATTTGAAAATACAATGTAAAATTTCCCAGAATCTTTCGTGATGTATTATCAGAATTCAAGAACACAAGTGGTTCCTCAAAACCAGTACTGACAATTGAGCATTACATACAGCTCTGATGGATTCTCGACTAGCCAAAAACAATATTGGTTGGAATCAGTTAAAAGTATTTCAAGACATTTGTCGCTCACCGGCTTTGTGTAATTCAAGATAATGCCAATGTGAATGATTGGAACTGGGCATCTTCGAATATGAATGAAGTTGGATTCAAGGTCCGAAGGTTTTATACCAAGAAAACAAATTTTGGCCGGGATTAGAAATGAAAGGAAGTTTACCCGAAAGAATGGAGAAAACTGAACTGTCTGTAGAAATACTGATGTTGCATATTGTATGTGAAAAAAAAATCTGAGTCTATGAAATATTCATAACCCTGATTGAAAAATTCCACCCTGTCATTCGCAATACAGGTAGAATTGATTATTCACCAGAGCTTTCTTAAAATTTCAAGTAAAGTAAATCATGAGTTAATTGTAATCATTTCACCCGACTATTATTTGATCATTATTAAAAATTATCATGCTGTTATTAGATAGATTTGGCAAGAATATTGAAATTTCGTTTTTTTTTGTAAAATTAAAAAGGATAATGTGGCACCACGAGCATTCAGTTGTGAAGGTATGGATTATTTTGATCCAATCATGGTTACTATTGGTCACAGACGTGACACGCGGTATGGAGTTTCCTTGATAAGAAAAATGACCTAGTGATATTGATGGATAACAAACTCCCAACGAACAATTGGTCTTTGGAAAAACGGTGATGTTTTTTCCCCGGAAGAGATAAAATGGTGATTGGTGTTCGTGAGGAATAGTATACATCGCCGTATACCTGTTGCAAAACTATGTCCAGCTCAACTGTTAGAAGAATGCATTTGAAAGATAATTTTGAACATTGAATCAATTTCATGTAGAATTGCACATTGATTGAATTTCATGTTGAGTTTTAAGCAAAACAACATGTTTTTCCGATAACACACTTTCCAAACGTACGTTGCATGGAGATATATGGGAACAATGTATATCTCACATATTCAGATTTCAGTTCTACCTACTTTTGAATCGCAGTGTTCCCAATCATCTATCATAAATCATCCTGTATATTATATAATGCCATGAAACGAACAATCTGAATTATGATCAAATTTGTGATATTTTGTTTGTTTTTTTTTTTGGATCGTTGTTCATTCATTCAAAAATCAAATAGTAGTTATTTTCATCATTTCATTTCTGACAATACCACTTCACTGGGAAGGCTTCATAAAAATATTTTTACGAAAATAAATATGGGTGCAGGTAAAATCTATACAAAGGGCTCCCATAAAAAGGATAATAACTTTTCGACTTGGGCACTAAGGTGGTCATTAAACCTATTCAATGAAGAGACACGACCAGTTATTATTTCGTCTCCGCGGAAACATCGTCAGCATGTATTTTATGCGGTGAAGTTTCTGTGAAAGTGAATTTTTACTGTATTTTCAACTATCCCAATAATTATGTTCCCACGCTATACATTTATTTATCCGCCATTTTACGGGCACTACAATATGAAACGATTTACGATTGTATAGGAAGTATGCTATTGATAGATATTTAAAATAATTGCATACCTTCAAAATACGATGGAACCACCAACAAATTTCACAAGAACGTATGTTAATGTGTAATGATTTCGATTGATTCCAGTATTCATGAATGAAGAACTAATTGCAAGATAGATTTGAGAAATGAGATCATGTTTAATTGTTTAATATAGGCGAAACCTTCCTAGATCTTTGTTCGATATAATATTATATATGCATAAATTGAATATGTCTTTTACATACTTTTTTAAATGTCCTAAAGAATGAATGTGAACGATTTTTTGCCCATGAATTATACACCCAGAATAATTTTATTCCAATATTTTTATCTGAACTGCCATCCTCAAATTCTTAAAGAGCATTTCTATCATTGCTGGATCTACTGCCTTATTCTTCCAGTGGGAATACTCTGAAAAAAATCAGAGTGGGTAGTCTCAAAGGAAAATGAAGATACCTCCAACCTATTCTGATGCTCGATAATTTGCATCTGAGCATACCACTTTCCATTACCATATGTTAAGAAAAAATAAAAGTATTCTCAACTGTATATAGAGGAATATCTTCAATTATTATTCATTTCTAGTTAAGGCAGATGACGACAAGTTACTGACTATTTGAATATTCTTCCTAAAAATCAGGAACAAAAATGTGTAGGCAGTAACTTATTGACCAAAATGACCTACTAGCCATCCAATGTTGATTATTCTTCCACGTTATCAAGGATGTAAAGAAGTTACGAGTTGTAACCAAGAGAAAAGCGGTGTGAAAACGAAATAAAATTTTATCTTAATTGGTAAACTAATTTTTTTTTCTATCCATCCAATATTTCAGATATTTATCCGCTTAATCAAAACAAATTATGGGGAAGGTAATTTCAATTATCTTTGTATGAGTAGATATATATATATATATATATATATATATATAAATATATATATATATATATATATATATAATAAATATATATATATATATATATATTCGCTAATTTCTTGACCACATATGTTTTATTCTTTATTTTCTCAGCAAAAATCAGCAAAACAGTAGAAAAATAGAACATAACAATAGCACATCGATTACAAAATACAAATAACATTTCATACTGAAAAAATTAAAACCTGAAATTCCAAAAAATAAAAAAAACCACTCCGTATATAAAATACCATGTAAAGATTGCGGAAGTACATATATAGGCAAATCCAAACAATACCTACAGAAACAAATTCAAGCCCACAAATACTCAGAAACGGACATCACAGCATTGTCTCAACTCACAAAGGAAGGAAAGGAAGGTAGAAATTTTGACAAAATAAAAGTATCCAAAAGTTAGAAATTTCCTCGGAATGATTCATATAAAAAAAGATACAAACAGTGTTAACAATAGAAACGACATGGAAAACCTGAATCAAATCTACAATAACTTATTTTAAACATTCACTCCACAACAAGAAATATATTTAAAAATAATAAACTGATCTATACATCTCTACACGGAAAAATCTTGCATGAATTATAGCAATAGAGCCCTCGTACTATTACTGAATATGTCCAATGTATTTGATTTAAAAAAAATAACAGATAAATTAAACCTGTTACCAGCAATCTCAGACATTCAACAACGTTCATTCCACCATGAAACATGAAACGAAATAATGAAAGAATAACAGTTGAATTATATTGTAATTTTGTAAGTAAGTTTGTAAGTTTGGAATGTCTCTTTGAATTTTAATTGTATTTGATGTTCTGTATCGTATTATGTTTTTAACTTCACAGGTTTTAAGAATTCTCCTGAAGATGACATAAACAATGTAGAAACGTCGCATGGAATTAATAATACATAGACTGACTAAGGCACTTATGACGAGAAAATACAGAATATATATATATATAGACATTTGTTTATAAAAAAATATTTGCTGTTGCCTCCTGCAATCTTTCAGAAATGATTTACAGAATAGGACATGCGAATGTTTTTTATTTTGTCAGAGGTGGACTTAAACTATTTCTAACAGAGTTCTAGATCTAGAGTGGAAGAAATATTTTTAGTTTGAATATATCTACGTTCAAAGCTGAAAAAATTTGTAGACGACTAAAAAATGCTGTCATGGTCGCAAGCTTGTATTCCACTGATATACACGTTCAAATGCCTTTCCTCAACAAACTCAAATTAGTACCCGAAAGAGCTCTTCACCTTGAAGATTGGGTGTGATACGGGAAAAACTATATTTTTTTTACGTACTCACGATTATGATAAAAGGATTTTTGTTGACAGGTCCTGTTCATTTGGAATGCTCAGCATTCTAAAAAAATCATGGAAATTACGTAATTGTGACGTCAATGATTTGATGTTTATGATCCAGTAGCAAAAATATCCTATTGGTCAAACTCAAATGAAAACTAAGCAAATCATAACCCAATTATTCGTGAATTAACCTCTTCCAATAACATTTGTCTGTACCTATGAAAGTTTTTATATTAATTATTTTTTCACCTATAATTCCATCTGTTCGGAGTGAATAATGATCCGAATTTGCATCTATCATATCTCCATTCGAAACTTTGATACTATTTCTTATAACTGCCCCCATTTTATTATTGCCGCCTTCTGATCACTTTGATATGATTTTTCTGCTGCCTGTAGAAATTTGCTCCTGTCAAACGAACACTCTTTGATCAATTGCTCGGAACAAACGAACAACCGAATATTGCTCAAATCAGATTGGAGCAACGTGAGCATGACAAACGAACAGGCAACTACACAGTCTGTAACGAAATCTATTTCGCTGGTCAATATTGATTAGATCAGGTGATTCAACATGCCATTATTTGGGTATAATTTCATAAATCCATTTAATGGGATAGCTATCATGATGTTCTAGGTATTATAGGTGTAAATGTTTTCCTTAATCTCTACCTATTTTATGTTTATGCAAGTCTGATTCAAAATAACTTTATTTTTCATTATTTATATCCTTTTTTTATTTTTCACATGTTCTGTATATGGTCGACGCAATTCCAACTATTTTCTAAATTGTATATCATATTCGCGTTCATGAAATGATTTTCACTATGCGTATGTGTGCGCGAAGAAATCGTCCCGTACTACACAGATTCGAATGACCGCTACTGAGAAACACGTCTTCCGCTAGAACTCTAAAAAGGCATTTTCCATCACGTTCATGATAATCCCCAAAATTCAACAACATTCAATTCGCGAGTGCATCCAATCAGTGCGAAAGCAGAAGTAAGATTTCATCGAAGTAGAGGTGGGTCTTTCTCGAAAATTCAGTCAATTACCATAATCATTTTTTCCTAACTAGCATTTTTGATATTTTCACTATAACCGCTACATTTTGGTCCTTCTGAGCCAAGAATCCCCTGGATTATTGGTTTTCTTTTTTTTTCATTTATTCATCTACATAATCAGAATTGCTTTCATCATATTTTCAAAAATAAATCGAAGGTCATCGATATTCTGCTGGTAAAAATTTTATTCGCACCCTTTTTGCGGTTAAAAAATACCAAGTTTGTTCTTAAGGATATTCAGTTAGCACATTTCAATTTATCAGATATTTGTTCGTTTTCTATTACAAAGTGGCTAAGAATAAAAATCGAAAGTTCTACGAAATACTGAAATAAAACGAATGTCAGAATTGAAAGAGGTAGCTGGAAAAGCTATTATAAATAGTAAAGTTCATTCTGAGTTTCGGTAAAGATTTAAAGTTTCAGAGAAAATCGCATCTAATTTTGATGATCATTAGTCTAACGTTATCAGTAGTTTAGTTTTAAAGATGCAACCGCAGATATGCTAGATGCTGAAGGATCTGTCCGCAAAGCATTTGATAATGACTTGTTTTCAGTTCTAGCAATTCATACTGATTTATTTGAAGAGGCTTCACAAATTAAGATTGAACAAAGAAATACCGCTCCTTTCGCACCTACAGTAAAGCTTCCTGAGATGAAGTTGCCATCTTTCAATGGTGACATTAAGGCATTCACTCCATTCATTGATCTGTATAATGTTATTATGCATAATAATGTGTCGCTTTCTAACATTGAAATATTCTACCATTTGCACTATGCATTGGAAGGGCCGCCAAAAACATTGATTTCATGCACACCCCTCACTTCAAGCAATTATTTAGTAGCCTATAATGCAATTATAGAAAGATATGTACACCCGCGCCTCTTAGCAAATGCTCATTGGAGCGAAATTGAATGTATTCCGCGCATGTGAGTTGAAAATCCGCCTTTGCTTAGAAAAATTATTGACAATTTATCGGAAAATGTTAACGCACTCTGCAATTTCTCCTATCCTGTAGATCAATGAGATTTCATCCATTGAAATATGCTTTTGGGAAGTTCAAAATCCATTACTAATCTACTTCCAATGGCATGATACATCATTTAACAAATCAATGTTATGCATTCGAATAACTTCCATTGAATTCTACCCGCATGGAAGCTAAAACAAGTAATGATAATTGTACATGATCCGCACGAATCCGATTTCTTCTAGTGTTTGTAATACAGCTTCATTTGCCGCAAATACGCAGAAAAACTCGAATAAAAGACCATGTCCCTTGGGTAAATCTGAACATGCTTTATATACATGTCCGTCATTCCTGGGAAAATCTCCCAGAGAAAGATATAATGTTGTTAAACAAAACCGTTGGGTACAAATTGTTTAAGTCATATTCATTCCAAGTCAAATGTTCTTCCACTCGTACTTGCAATAATTATTGCTAATCTACGCTTCATCACTAAACTCTACATTTTGACAAACCGTAAAGTACTTCACCTTCAACATCAAATGATGATGATGTTTTGTCCGATTCATATATTCGAAATTAAGAAACTCGCAATTTTCTGTTCCTCAAACCGGCCCCGCAGCACTCAGTGCAAATATTTTACCGCAACACAATGTTTTACTGGCTACTGTTAAATTGAGAATTATAAATTTTCGTGGTAATTTCCAGGTAGTCAGAGCGTTGGTTGATAGTGGTCCGCAAGCGAATTCCATTTCCAAGCGATTCCTCCATCGTTTAGGTCTGAAACCTTTCAAATCAGCTGTTGCCATACACGCCCTCGGGAATATGACAACTCAGGCATCGGTCGGCAAAGTTAGCTGTATTGTTAAGCCGATCAGAGCGACGCACCCGACTTTAACTTTTGAAGCAATAATTCTTGATTTATTCAGAATTGTTCAGAAATGTCTACTTTCGAATTTGATCCATCTTCTTGGAGTCACAAAAAAAATATGACTCTGGCTGATCCACAGTTTTTCGAACCCGCACCGATTGATCTACTCTTAGGCGCTGAAATATTTGAGAGAATCCTCTTGGACGGCTGTATATCGGTAATGAAAGCTCACCCACATTTGGTTAGATTTTGTTACAAGCTTTTATTTAGTTTCACCTGTCCCGGTGTCAGTCTATAATCAAAACTTGCAAGTTAAATTTGACCCACTTCTAGTTTGCCGATTACCGTGAAGTTTAGCAGGTGTTCATTGTTCTCGTGACATCGCATTTTGGAATTTTTGTTAGAGAAAAAACAAAATGATGGCTCTAAGATGGCGGCCGAGATTTGTGTTTACGGTCCAATTCAACCCAAAATTGGTGTGTGGGGGTTTTGGGGTCAAATATTATGTTTTTTTTTGTGAAAATTCATTAAATTGAAATGGTGACTCCAAGATGGCCAAAGATCTCTGTGATTATAGCACGATTCTATTCAAAATTGGTGTTTGGAGGTTTTCGGGGTTTGAGATCATGAATTTATTGTCAAAATTCATGAATTGAAGATGGCGGATCCAAGATGATGGACAAGTTTTGTGATAATAGAGCGTTTCTATTCAAAATTGGTATGTCGGTGTTTTTGTGGTCGGAGATTATGAATTCAGTCGAAGGTTATTGAATTTTCAGCTGAATTCTTGAATTGAAGATGGCAGCTCCAGGATGGCGGACAAGTTATTCTTCAGATGGTTTCCTCATTGAAGAACTAGATAGCTCAGAACCAACAGGAAAAAGGCCTCATAATGACGATTAATCAACAAAAATGCATAGATTAAGGCGTACTTACTAAAAAGCACAAACTAAAATAATTAATAAAAAACTTATTAAAGACAAGCTTTTATTTAAATGCACTAAAAAGTGGAAAATATTTGCGTTGCATATGCGACGTAGGTAATTCCGTGAGTTATAGATTAAAAATCTTGTCGCTTTTTATACGAACTTCAAACTTTGTGCGACAAGCTCTTGAATCTATAACCTACGTCGCACATCCAAAACAATAATTTCTTACTTTTTGGCGCATTTGAATGAGAGCTTGTCTTTGAAAAGGTTTTTTATTTATTATTTCATGTGGAAAAGTTGCTACTACCCATTGGAAAATACTATGTATACTATGTATATACACATAGTAGTCCTAGAAATTCAGAAAATTGTTCAGCCCAGCCTATTATTGTGTCGCTATACATAAATGGGATTAATCAAGTCAAGGCCGCAAAAATTTTTGGGAAACATGTTTTGCCTTGTGATCCTACATACACAATGAAGGTAGTGCGAATGAATCTTATGAATGAATTGCTTCAAAATAGAAAGGAAGGCTACTAATTCTCCACATTTTATGCGTTGTTGCCTTTACAGAATATGACATGATGAATACTATTCAAGGTTGGGTCTTCGATAATAGGTAATTATTAAAATGTTATTTTGTACACTATAATTTGTATCATTGGAATTGCTTGATTGAGTTTTATCTGAAAACGAAAGGTGGTAATAAGTGGAAAGCTACAATTAGGAACTGACAAGCATAAAAGTGGGAACTTTATATAAGTCTGAATGATCACCTAGGGAATCAGCTGAATACAACCTATTTGACGGAAAAATAATCCGTTATTTTTATTTCAAGGAAAATTCATAAAATATACAACTGAATCCCATCCCTGAATTGAGAAATATTTTTATTCGATAAAAAACATTTATTTTTGGGAAACATTTCCTGACGAATATTAGATAACATATATCAGAACTACCACTAGTTCTGGCAATGGTAATTGCTTTTTTCTCTGTTAGTCATTTTCTTTGATAATCTTCATTCACCTTCAGAAATCGAACACCTATAAGAACTCGAATGTATATCTTCTGTCCACCCTAATAGTTTTCAGTGGTATTTTCTTCCTATATCATTATTATTGACACTTAGAGCATCATCAGCAATAATTTATACCTCTGTATTTTTAACTTAATTTCAGCCCAGTAACTTTATTGAACAAATGTATCATTAAGGATGAATTTGAACATTACTGATTTTTCGCTGAAGTAATGTCTGGAATTTGTTCAGACGATATATGGGGGTATCATCAGACCTGATGAATGTTTTGAATGTCATATGTGTGTTTAATGTTTCTCATTGCTGATAAACAATTGAAATATTTTTTCCTCAGAGATTTGGAACTTCTTCTTCATTGTCAGAAGACGAAAAAATACGAGAGTATCCACTAAACAATGGGATCATAATCAATTCGGATCCATTTTCCTCATAAAATCCGTTTCAAATACCTTACCCGAACACAAAAAAATACCAGAATATGTTATCCAAAAATAACTCTGGACTTCGCATTTTTTTCACTATTAGCATCTTGTATCCGTGCTTCACTGATTATCAACTTATTGTAACTTTTTTCCTTGTTATCCTTATAATTTTCTTTCGAAATTAGGTTAGGTAAGGTGAACTGATTGAAATTTACTGAAATATAGTCGAAACCCATGAGGCTTCTGGTACTTCTTAACAAAAATAAATCCTTGGCAGTTCATCTAAAGGTGAAATAGATTTTCGTGAATGCGATGCCAGTCTTGCAATTCATTTCTGGTGAGTGCTTCTTCTTGGAAATCATTTTTTATATCTCATTGATCTATATGAGTTTTTAATTAAGACTGAAATGGAAAATCAAATTTTAAATTTCAGATTTTTCGTTTGAGTTGGTGTTCTATTAAAATATCTATCAGATATAGTTCCCTGTACAGTGTGGCTTCAGCCAGGGAAGTAGTTGTTTCCTGATATTCACGAGAATAACTTCATTTTCATCGTGGATTCTTCAATTCAAAGAAAAAGATTTCTATTCAATATTCAATGGGGAATGGTTCCTTTCCATCATACAATGCGAGATTCTATTCTGCTGCTTTGGGAAAGACACGTGCGGGAATGTCATAGGCGGCGACAGCACAGGGAAATAATCTAAAACGATTTTTTTTTATAAGTATACCGAAGCTGCACAAAAAATTCCACTAGTTTTGATGCCAATTGATTTCAGAAAAAATAACTCACAAACTCCAAAGTGATAAGTTAAAACTGTCATGGATTTCTCCAGGATAGACTTGAATTAAATATGAATATTGTCATCAACCCACCGAAAAATCGTATTTTCCTGAAGCACTTGATGTGTTTCCGATTGAAACAGATTAATCTGTGCAAGTCTTAGGAAATCTGAACTCGTACAATGGAGTCGTGCATCAAATGTCAGAACGCAGCATAGTGACAGGTATGAATACCAAGTGTTAGCTCCAGCTGAGGCCTGATACTGCTTTGACCAGGTTCAGATCACAAACTAGTGATTCTAATATTGGATGGTGATCAACTGCCCCGACCTGATATGTAGACTGCATATTGGGACTCTAAACAAATTAATTTTCCATTTGAGTTGGATGAGCTCACTTTACATGCGCCTCAAAAAAATGCCTTTGTTCCTATAATGAACAAACTTTGCATAATGGTGATAAATTTAAAAAAAAATTAGGTTTGTTTTTAAGTTTTTTGTTTGAATTCGAATGTATATTATTGAAACATTCCGAACAGTGGTCAGGGATTCACTTGGAGTTGTAGTTTCCGAAACAAATGTACTTTATCTTAACTTTGATAGAACTTTAAGGTAAATCATATGTTGATACGGGCGCCACTGGATGGTTAACAGGAATATAATAATAACTGAAACTCAATAATGTACATGGAATTCAATATGGATTCAACAATCAGTATATTTTCACGGTCACCTGAGGAGGAACGTCAGGGGTTGGGTCAGCAAATTACAATAAAGAGCAAAAATCAGAACATAAATATAATTCTAATGAAACGTCACAGTTACAAAGACTAAAATAACTGAACATCATAGGATATTGTCATGAACAGGGGTGGCACGGCTAACTAGGGCCCCTTGAAGTTCAACCTCACCTTCACGTGGTTTGGGGTGGATGAGCGTGGCCGTGTGATGAATGGGGCAGTTTGCGGACATTCCTGTGGTGACAAGGGCAGCCACGACTCGATCAACGAAGCTCTGGCAACGAGATAAGACGATAGATATGCCGTCCTTCGGAGGGGACGTTAAGATGTCGTTTCCGAGTTTATGGATGTTGAGCTCGTTAAAGAACCCTACCTCTGAAACAACAGAGGATTCGGCAAAATTTCCGGTTGGTAGAAGTGTGCTCACCGGCGTCGGTGTTCAGCCTTGGTAGCAGAAATATGCCGACGTTAAATAAAGAAGGAAAAAAAAGCACTGGCAAACAAAGCCAAATCCGAGCTGTGAGCGCCGTGCCGACGGATGTGTGGCAGCGGCGTCTGAAAAAAAAAAATACCGCAACGGAGCCTCTGAGAACGGATTAAATGGAGGATAATCCCCATATCAACCATTCCACTTTTTGTTCAGATACTATTGGACGCTACAAAACACCTCATCGATAAGTGAACTTTTGACAGATCTCCTGAAATGAGATGGCAAAACAATGTGCTTGAAGGTAGGAGGAAGATGATTATATAGTTTAATCGCATTATAGATCATACAGTTCTCCGTTGGCACAGTGTTTCGAGAATAAATAATGATGGGTCAGGATTTTTTATTGACCAAAAAGAGGTTCAGAAGAAGCTCTGGGTCCAATTTTGCAGAGTTTTAAAAAAATATACTTTTGAAGAGCTGATTACTCAAATTGTTATTTTGGCACAGTGTTTCGAGAATAAATAACGATGGAAGGGTCAGGATTTTCAATTGACCGAATGGGGTTTACAAGAAGCTCCGGGTCCAATTTCTCAATGGGAGCGAACTGCATGCTTTTGAAGAACAAATATACTATTGAAGAGCCGAATACAACAAACACCCCAAAAAGATATCCCGTACCTGATATTTGAATCAATATATTACCTTTGCCGTGGTTGCATCCAATTCTCTCGATACCAACTGCAGAGCATAGCACCCAGATGCTAGTTTTACACACAAGGACATCACATGGATTTCAAAATCTAGGTTGTTATCTAGATGTATTCCAAGGAATTTATTTGTGTGTGCCTGTTCAATGACCATTTCAGTGCTTTGAGGAATGCCTGGTAGATTATGTTCAAACAATAAGAGTTTGATTTTGTCCTTATTTGAAGTAAAGTAAATTGGAGTTAAACCACGTTTTCACAGTGAAGATATCACTAACAATTTTCGAGTGGAGGCTATTTGTATCGGTCCCATGCCATATCGGTCCCATGTCATCAGCAAATATAGTGAAACTATCATCAATCTTGAGACTGGCCAAGTCATTAAAATGCAAAATGAGCAGGATAGGTCCCAGTACAGAACCCTGAGGTACACCATATTTGACAGATCTAGTTATTGAGTTGGTGTTTGTTTTCACAAATTGGATACGTTCTGATTTCTGAAACCATACGTTGGAGCCTAACACAATCGAAGGCCATCGACAGGTCACAAAATATTGCCGCGCAAACCACTTTGAGATTGATTCTACTATATAGCTTTCTCGGAAATGAGGGAACAGCGACTCCTGTAGTTTTCAGTGGTTGTGAAACAAATTGTTGAGAATTCAGTTACTTTCGAGCAGATAGAAACTTCATTAATCTAGTTCTAGCCGGTTCCTCTATAATTTTATCCAATGTTGGTATGAGGGAAACAGGTCAGTAATTTTGAGGACTCGGAGTATCTCCACCTTTGTGAAGAGGAATAACGACGCTAATTTTCAGAAAAGTCCTTTTGAGAAGGGCTCATTGATCAACTGAACCAGAGGTTCTAGTGAGAATATAGAATAGAATATTTTCGAGGATTGTTACTGAAATATTATACATTCCACAAGAAGTTATATATTTCATCACCTCTCTCGTGGCCATTAGCTCAACTAAATCGGTATCATCCAGAATAAATGTATCCGTAACGAGAATATCGTTTATATGGAGTAGCGGATCTGCTGCAATTTCTATATTTTCTGCCAGATTTCCGGATATGAAGCAATATAATTCATTAAGAATGTTCGTATCTAGTGCAGTGTCATTAGATACAGGATTTCTTTCCCGAAGGGTGGAGGAATGCATACATGATCACAAGACACATCATCAAAAACAAAGAGAAGGAGATAGAGAGAGAGAGATACAGAGAATAGTTGACAGCGTCAGGCATATGCACTCCCACCGAAGTAATGCGAGAGTAGTTCCAGTGGAAAGATGCCAGAGGAGGAGAGGTTTTAGCTGGTAGAAATCCGGCACTTCGGGAATAAAAGATTCGGGTAATACATGTTTCTTGGATACTATAAAAGTTCATTCTTATTTTTTACTGATCATTATATTGATTTTCATCCCAAACATATCCCATATGTCAATGGGTGATAGTTAGGGAGATGAAAGGTATTTTTTGTTCAGACGTAGCTCATTTTTCAAATGAGAAACAACCATATAAACAACCAATAAATTAGTGGTTTCTGTGTCAAAAATATGATAATATGGTTGTCAATGAGTTGAAAAATGTAACTTGAAATCATCCATTCGTGTTTTATTCCACCTTATTTTCCCACCTCCATATCTGTTGTTTCATAAAATAGGTGCATAAGTATGTTCAAGTATAGGATTCAACTATGGCGAACAGGAAGATCTGCTGAACTTTTATTCTGAGCAGTTAAATTATTGTGCATTATAAAAAGCTGTGCATATATAAGTCAGAAAGAAAAGGAGCAATACAAACATATTCGTCAGAAGAATGAACCAGTAAAACTCGATGAACTCATTGTTTTCCAGAGGTTTTAATGATTTCTACACTTTACCAAATGAAATTAAATGAAGCCCAAGTCTATCAATGTTCGAAAAGAAAATTGGTGAATATTATACCAATAAGAATATCAGGTAAAAAAAACTTGAGTATTTCATGTTATAGTTTGAAGCCTATGTTTGTATGTTCAGTGATACATTCTTTTGTTATGTATCTGCTGTTGTGAAGTTTGAATTAATATGTGTATTGGGTGAACGTATTTAAATAAATGTCTTCTTCTTCACCAGTGGTCAGAGCGGATACTAAAGAGGCATTAATATGAAGATCCAACCAAGCACTTAGACTCAGCGAGAGATGGATGAACGACTCGGACCTAGATCAAGCAGTGAACTGTGCTGTTACTGCGAGTTGAACTTCGCTGAAACTTCAGAACACCTGCTTTGCGACTTCCAAGCGCTGTTCTGCAAAAGGCTAAAGTTCCTCGAAGGGGTTTCACAAACGCCCTCAGACATCAAGAACTTAGCTCCCAGGAAACTGATACGCTTCGCAAGGAGTCTCGGGATCCCGGGTCTTGAATAGATGGAGGGTAATGTACGAAAGACCTTATAGGTCGAGGTACGGAGAGGCTGAAGAGCCATATCGACCCCCTACAATCTACAATGCATCCACATTTTGGAAACTGAAACAAAAAAGATAATTGTAAACAATATTCCATGAAAAGCTCATCAATAGTACTCACATGAAAAACACAAACTTTTTTCCACAAAGATAAATATTACTGAGTGAATTTATTCTAAAAAAATATATATTTTACATGAAATTGCTTTACCATGTCTTAGTTCACAAAATGAACGATGGAAGAGTATTTGGATCTACTTTATTCAATAAACTTGTGTTATTGTAAACTTGCCACCCGAAGAATGTATACAGCTAATATCATCATCATTGAATTGATCCCAAATACATTTTGGTAGCCATGATTCGAATGAAATGTTCACACCCTCATCATGCAATGTTAACAAAATAAATTTACCGGATCGAGTGGTACAAATCATTATATGATTTATGATGGAAGCTCTATCAATTGGAAATTATGATATTACTTTTTGTTCCAAAACATCCATCTTCTGTTCAACTATGAAATTGTTTTTTTCCAAATCTACTTTAGAAAGAGACATACTAAAGATTCGATGAAATATACTCAACACTTCGTTATAATAAATAATATGAAAGTTCTTACTTACACGTATTCAAGTCTGTCAACATCATACAGTTCACCGAATTTCATTTCTATTGTTGAATTTTAGAAATACCGGGTGACATAGGATATCGGGCCACCGCTGTAACTTCTGCATTCGTAAACGTATTTTTATGAAATTCGGTACAGTTATATAAGCAACCATTTCGGATTTGTTCACATTACAAGCCAATATGGCGGACTTCCGGTTTTTCTGCAAATGCCAGCAACTCTGTTTTTTTAAATAGAACACCCTGTATATTTTTACATATTCAAGTCCAATAGGTCAAAACAATTCCAAACCTTATGTCAAACGTCATTTTTTTGTTGAAATAATTGAATTAAAATTGTTTTTTTATTTTACCTCGTGGATAAATGAGATTTGGTCAAGGCTATTCACAATGAGTCGCACATAACAGAGAAACATAACTTTTTCTGAAAAATTATTTTTTGTGTCATTTATTGATGAATTAATTCAGTCACATCACATTTTGATAAAAAAAAATTTTTTTTTCAAATGAAACCCCTATGGGCCACCTACCTGTCTCTCTAGAACATTCATTAAAGAAAAAAATGACATATCATTTTTGTATTTCGGTGCAGTAACAAATTTTATACATTCAAAAATCTACAACTAGTTCATGAGTTTTCTGGCAGTTCGAATAATTTTTCAACTTAGTAAGCTGTGGAAAACAACATTTCTGAATCTTGTCAACTAATTGTGTTTCGCTGTCATCTTTCATCTCAACTCTCGGAAATTAGTTAACTTCCGAAAATCAGTTTTGTAGAAATGTAAAATCAAAATTATAGGTTCACAAGAAGTGAACAGTTTGATATGTTATTAATTTACGGAGAATGTTTAGAAAACATTGTCGCCGCTTGCCAGTTATACGCTGAACGATACCCACACAGAAGACACCCACAAAGAACCTTTTTCAAAAATGTGGAGAAAAGATTTCCAAAAGAACCCAACAATGGAGAAGATGATCGTAAGTGAGGAGGCAGAAATGAATGTTTTGCTTATGTTGATTTTGATCCAACCGCTTCGACGCGGGAATTGGAATACCAATGCAATGTCAGTCGAGAAAACGCTAGAATAATTAAAAAGAAAAACACCTTCATCGTGCTTATAAGTATAACTCACACAATTAGTCGACAAGATTCAGAAATGTTGTTTTCCACAGCTTACTAAGTTGAAAAATTATTCGAACTGCCAGAAAACTCATGAACTAGTTGTAGATTTATGAATTCATACAATTTGTTACTGCACCGAAATACAAAAATGATATGTCATTTTTTTCCTCAAGAATGTTCTAGAGAGACAGGGGTTTCATTTGAAAAAAATGAATTTTTGATCAAAATGTGATGTGACTGAATCGATTAACCAGTAAGTGACACAAAAAATAATTTTTCAGAAAAAATTGAGTTTTTCTGTTATTTGCGACTAATTGTGAATAGCTTTGACCAAATCTCATTTATCCACGAAGTAAAATAAAAAAACAATTTTAATTTCAATTTAAAAAAAAATTACATTTGACATAGGGTTTTGACCTATAGAACTGGAATATCTAAAAATAAACAGGGTGTTCCATTTGAAAAATCAAAGTTACTGGCATTTCCAGAAAAACCGGAAGTCCCCCATATTGGATTGTAATGTGATCAAATCGGAAATGGTTGCTTATATAACTGTACCAAATTCCAGAAAAATCCGTTCACGAATGCAGAAGTTACAGGGGTGGCCCGATATTCTGTGTCACCCGGTATATTGCCATTGTTTGTCCTCACTTTAATCCCAATATTTATTTTCCGACTGATAACATGCATTATAGCTTCCTTGCAATTTTCTCTCTCCTTCTTGAACTCCATAGAATCGAATATTTCGATTTCTAGCCACTCCTGTCCTGTTTTTCTTGTTAATCAACCAACACCTGTATGATTTCTTCCTGTTTCTTCATCATCCACAAAATGTTCATTTTCCTCTTACAGCTTTTGGATTTCCTCAACACTGATGGTCTCAGTTAAAGTTCTAGTTAATGCTACTATGAACTCTTCTGAGCACAGTTTAGTTACTAGAGATCTTCGCCCTTGCCTTTGTATGATCGAGTTTCCATTATGGAATAAAGTTTTGAAATGTCAAAATTTTATTGATAATGATTATGGAATCGAATACGTTATCCTTTACAAAAAAAAATCCGCGTTTTAAATGCGCTTCTTCCAACGTTTCCAGCATTTATTTGCAGCACTACCGCAGTCAGATCTACTCAGTTGAACACATACACAGGTATAGACTAGTTTTGAATTCTACTTCTGAAGGAACACCCTACTCCACAAGCCAAAACTTGAGCACTCTCAATTCTCTCAAACACCCAAACCATTGGTTGTCCGCCTGTGCCAATAACCCACGCGATTTAGGTAGATCTCTCTACTGTGAGTTAGTTACATAACAAATAAATGAAAAAAAATTGCCAACCGGAGAGCCGGTATTCTATGCAGATAGGACTGTTCTGAAATTTATAAAAATCAATTTTGTTCGCTTGAAAATGCATTCAAGTATATAAAATTTTGAACTAATTGTTTGGGAAATGTCGAAAGGAAGTCCAAACAATATTCCATATCGAATCAAAGAGCAATTTATGTCGTTTTTTTACCAGCGACGCAAAGGAGGGTAATGTGTTTATCAGCCTATGTATGTTTGTTCCTTTGTGGCGCTGTCGAGACCAAACGCGTGGGCCAATTTCGATGATTCTTACGTCAATCGAATTGTCTCAATCTTGCGAGAGTCACTGAAGTAATCAAAATTCAATATGGCGACAACCAGTCGCCATATTGTGAATAAAGACATGACGACATTGATAATCAAAATTCAATATGGCAACAATCAGACGCCATATTGTGAATGTTAGGATTATTCACAATATGGCATCACAGAAGAGAAGGCCCTTGTATGGAGTGGTACAATCTACAATTCTCTACGCCGCACCGGTATGGAATCGAGTGACGAGAGTAGTTAAGTACCGGAAGGTGCTCCCGATGACACTATCGGCATATAATAATATAATATTGTAGACGTTTTTTTGGGATTTGGACCAATTTTACTGAAGAAAAACTATTGTTTCCTTACCAACGTTTAAAATTTTATTGAACTCATCTTCAGGGCTCTGTAACAATTAGTTTTTATAAATTGAAGATGTTAAGAAATAGTAAAAATATCTGGGCGCAAGAATTGGAACATTTCACAGTGAAATGGATAATTAAAAAATGAAAGAGTGTGATGTGAACAAAAATAATAAGTGAACAGACATTCTAGATACAACTTAAATTACTTCCACGGAACAACAGGTTTGGAATCAAGTACGAGAAAAACGAATACCGGGATAAAATTATAAAAATATCCGTCAACTATATAGTGCTTGTATCAATGAAGAAAAAAAAATTGTGGTAAATTACGAAAACAAATCGAAAAGGGAAACATTCTCAATTGAATATTGATGGAAAGAATATCTATCAGGATGTAGTTCAATGTCCAGCGTGGCTTTTGCCGGGGAAGTAGTTGTTTTCTGTTAGAAATTCACAAAAAATAACTCCATTTTAATCGTGGATTTTTCAATTCACAGAAAAATATTTCCATCAATATTCAATTGAGAATGTTTCCCTTTTCAACATGAATACCCCACAAGAGGTTATCTTGACGATGGAAGATAGTGACTAAATTTTATCTTTCAGTCGCAGATGATTCCACATCTGATTTTATGAACATCCTGTTTATATTTTCAACAAATCGAAAACAAATCATTTAGGAATCTGACTTATCAAGTTAAAATGGGGCGTGTTCATTCCTTTTATGTCTCTTCTGGTATTGACGCTGTTCTATAAATGAATGGATGAACTGGATGAAGTCACAGAGGATCAAAACCGCCAGGTAAGAACAAGAACCATGAAAGAATGGCAAATACGATGGCAGAACAACACAACGTCTGCCCAGTGAACGAAGAAACTCGTGCCAAACCTTGAGACATGGATAGACTGCGATCACAAGCAGTCAGATTATTTCCTCGCCCAGGTTTCAACTGGCCATGTATCCTCTAGAAAAATTACCTTGAATAAAATGAATCCCAACTCAATTTTTCTGTATCCAGTAAGGAAAGAGGAAATAATTCTAGCAAGCTGTAAACTGAAAAATAAAATGAGCAGTGGTATCGATAATATACCACCAAAAATTTTAAAAATGTGTATTTCGTCCTTATTACCAGTTCTTTGCCATATCTTCAATGCGTGCCTAATATCTGGTACCTATCCAGATCAAATGAAGTTGGCTGTAGTAATACCCCTATACAAAAAAGGCGAACATAATGACATGACTAATTACAGACCAATTAGCTTGTTATCAGCTTTTTCAAAGCTATTTGAAGTGATCATATCAATGAGAATTATTAGTTTCTTTAACGCACACAGTTTGCTCAATGATTTCCAGCATGGATTTATCAAAGGAAAAAGTACAGAAACGGCTTTGTTCAAGTTTATAGACGAAATTCAACACTCAATTGAACAAGACTCGTGTGCATGTGGTATTTTTCTCGACCTTAGTAAGGCGTTTGACTGTGTTGACCACTCCATTTTACTTCGAAAGCTTTTCAATTATGGAATCAGAGGAAATACCTTGGATCTCTTAAAATCTTACCTAACTAACAGGAAACAAAAAGTATGTATTAGGAAACAAAATACTGAGTTCTTCTCGAGCTTTACTGACATCGAAAAAGGCGTACCACAGGGAAGTGTGCTTGGTCCTTTACTTTTCATTATATATATAAATGATTTCCCAGATATTTTCAAACAACCAAGTACTACAGTCGTGAGTTATACAGACGATTCCAATGTCATTCTACCCATTAACAGACACCTTACTCTGGAGAACTCAATTTTAAACAACTTTTCTGAAGTTTCAACATATTTTAGTACTATGTTATTATTGAACACCGCTAAAACAGACTGCATAATTTTTAAAACTGTCCACAATAATATCACCTTCCCGGAGAATATTCAGCTCGGAAACGATAGTATATCTTTTTCAACCAGTACAAAGCTGTTAGGAATCAATATAGATGACAAATTAAACTATGGAATACATTTCGAAAATCTCGCAAAAAAACTGGCAAGTAAATGTTATGCAATTAGAATTTTGAAAAGTCACTTAAAATTATATGCACTGAAAACGGCATATTATGGGATTGTTTATCCCTATCTAAAATATGGAATATTAGTATGGGGGGGAGTACACAACTAGAACGAATTTTTATCATGCAAAAACGGATATTGAAGACTATGTTGAATATGAAATATACAGATTCTTGTCGTAATACTTTCAGATGTATCAAAAAGCTTACCGTTTATGCCATTTACATATATGTTTGTGTACTTTTTGTGTACGATAATAAAGCAG
This sequence comes from Gonioctena quinquepunctata, assembly GCA_018342105.1. NCBI lineage: Eukaryota > Metazoa > Arthropoda > Insecta > Coleoptera > Chrysomelidae > Gonioctena > Gonioctena quinquepunctata. The sequence continues at coordinate 23,993 of JAFIRS010003098.1, read as the reverse complement.
ATTTTGAAGAAGACAGATTCAGACATGAGTATTCTACCAGGCAGAAATCCAATTTTATTGTTCCCAAGCATAGACTGACAAATACAGAGAAAGCGCCACATTATGCATCCATTAAATTCTATAACAATTTACCGTTAATCATTAAAGAAGCTCGCACAAGACAAATGTTTAAAAAACATGTTTTTGATCTGTTGTGTGACATCGAGCCATATTCATTACAAGAATTCATGGAGAAATAATTTTATCACAGCTGAATAAAATTTTCAATCTATCTTACACCTATGACTGTGATATATTTATATAATAATTAAAAAAAATTCAATACATGTTGTAATTACTTTTACTAGGAAGGATTTCTAGTTATAAGTGACTTTTGTATTTTTTATATTTTTTATATTGTATATTATTGTCCGACTTGAGTTTTCCACTGTTTAAATTGAAAGCTTCAAATAAATCTATCTATCTATCTATCTATAACCGCCACATGAGAAATGTCAATAAAAATGACGAAAATTAAGACAAGCTTTTATACAAATGCACTAGAAAGGAAAGAATAACTCCTTTGATTGTTTGACCCAGGAGATTCTGAGTAGCAGATTCAAAATTTTGCCGTGCAATCTGCTACTAACATAATATCCTAGGTCAAACAATTGAAGAAAATATGTTTTCCTTTCAAGTGCATTTGTATAAAAGTTTGCCTTATTTTTTTTTGATATTTTTATTCAATTCTTTTTAGTTGTTTATGAGATCCGTCCGTTGAATTCTGACCAAAATTGATAATCTCCGACTCTAAAAAAACCCACATACCAATATTCAATGGAATCGGGCCATAACTACAAAACACGTCGCCATCTTGGAGCCGCCATTTCGAATTCGTGGATTCAGACAAACATTATGATCTCTGACCCCAAAAACCCTCACATACCAATTTTTATTGGAATCGGGGGAATCACCACAAAACTCGTCGCCATATTGGAGTCGACATCTTTAATTTATGAGTTCTGACAAACACTCCCACATACCAATTTTGACTAGAATCGAACCATCATCACAAAACTCGTCCGCCATATTGGAGCCGCCATTTATTTTTTCTCAAGCATTTTCATTGGAATTATAAACACCTGCCAAATTTCACTACTAGAAGTGGGTAAAATTTCACTTGCAAGATCTGAACTAAACATACAAATGTGAAGTTGAATAGAAGCTTGTAAAAAAGGATTTTTTTTGCTTCGCCCTTTCTATTATTCTTCATGATCATTCAGTTCGTTTTTTCACCTCGAAATATGTATTGCTGCAATTTAAAACCCGAAAGTCATCAATCTTGTAGAGAGGGTATAGTAATAATTGGGAGTTTTTTTAAGAGTCGAAAATTATACAAAGGTGAGCACGCACACATAACACCTAACTCTTAGTTTCGTAATCTTTCTCCCCGAAAACCCCCACATACCAATTTTGAATAGAATCGAACCGTAATCACAAAACTTGGGCGCCATATTGGAGCTGCCATTCCATTTTTTTCTCTAACAAAAATTCCATAATGCATTGTCACCTGAATTATGAACCCCTGCAAAATTTCATGTCAATCAGACAAGTGGGTCAAAATTCACTTCAAGTAGATTCTTTCGTCACATACAATCACCTCAATGTAGATTTGTGGACATTTTCCTTTATCGTTCCAATATTACTGATTCAACTTTTAATTTTTCACCCCAATGTTCATTACAAAAATAAAAAATAGAGATTCTGTGGAATTACGTACTTTGTATAGTTATTCTAATCCCAATTGGAACGGCAATAAAAATAAGAGCACTACGAGGAGTGTTCATATGCACTGCCCGGCAAATGGAAAATTTATATACTACCAGTGTTTTAACTTTCAAAGCGTTCCTGGTACAATCATAAAAAAGTTCAGTCGTGTGGAAGAGAATGCCTTCTCGAAACTTTTTATGTCGGTCCAATTGGGATTAGAAATACTATAGTACTTTGTTCACGATGATGTCGAATATAAACGAATCTGACAGTTTCTCTTTGCAGTCGCTGAGGTTTGAGATTTGTGTACGATATGAATATCGGAAACATGTTTGTGAAGTTAGCAAACAATTCCCAGCAACGTTTCTGAAAATTCGTTGTCAGCAATGATTTGGTGGGGCAGATATTATCAGAATGTGTAGAAAAATAGGGTGTCTCAAGAGGTTATTGAAAAATTTGTAGAATATGGATAGAAGGTTTGAAAATATTGAAAACCAAGATTTTTTTTTCAGCCTATTACTTAGGTGATAGAATTCGAGAAAGAGGAAAAATCAGGTCTTTCAGTAGTTAATGCAAAACTATCGAGTAGTTAATGCGAAATGCGAACGGATAGTTAGAAAATGCCAACAATTTTTTTTTTCATCCTTTTAGTAACTTTCTAGTCGAAAAACACAAAAAACTATTAATATACTTTTTCCACCTAAATAATAATATATAACTCGAGATAAAAAAAATCCACCGTTAAATTTCCCCAGAATGGTTTTTATGTACTATATTGAACGGTTTCAGTAGAGAATGGAATCATAGAACCACATCAAATCTATACAAAATAGCTCAGATCTCACCACTTGAGTTGGTCTCTGAAGTTTCTCCGGCACATACTTTTTCTAGAGCTCCACCTCCTCCGATATAGGGGCCAACTATAGCGGGTGAGATCTAATCTAACCTATTTGGTACATAGTGGAAAAGTTTTACATATGTATTGACACAAACATCATGATGTCCGACCCAAAAACTGCCACACATCAGGCTATAATCACAAAACTCGTCACCATTTTTGACAAAAATATAATGATCTCCGACCCCAAAAATCTCCACATTGGAATCGGGCTATAACCACAAAACTCGTCGCCATATTGGAGCCGCCATCTTGAATTTATGAAATTTGACAAACACTCCCACATACCAATTTTGACTAGAATCGAACCATAATCACAAAACTCGTCCGCCATATTGGAGCCGCCGTTTATTTTTCCTCTAGCATTGTCATTGGAATTATAAACACCTGCCAAATTTCACTACTAGAAGTGCAAGATCTGAACTAAACACACAAATGTGAAGTTCAATAAAAACTTGTAAAAAAGGATTTTTTTTTGCTTCGCCCTTTCTATTATTTATTCTTTATGATCATTCAGTTCGTTTTTACACCTCGAAATATGTATTGCTGCAATTTAAAACCCGAAAGTCATCAATCTTGTAGAGAGGGTATAGTAATAATTGGGAGTTTTTTGAAGAGTCGAAAATTATACAAAGGTGAGCACGCACACATAACACCTTACTGTCATTTGATTCTACTTAAGCCATATTTAGCTCGTATTCTGGATTTTTTAAAATTGAAGAAATATGGGTGCAGGCTATCTTCTCATATAATTAGGATATTGTTAGCGACCAATTGAATTTAGGTATGAAGAGGGATAAAAACGTTGTGGTTTTGGAATATACCTGGCTAGTGAATGGAAGTTGGGTGATAATTTGGAAGTATTAGTTCAGGTCATTCATTCGATCGCTATTCTCATCATTCTAGACTGGATCTAAATAATCAAAGGAAATACAATACAAACCCATCTTCACAAAGTGAGTGGTCTCTATCAGTGTGGAGTATGCAAATATGGGCTTGCACCATTTTCTAATGATATTATTTTCGTAATTTTTATAGGATTGACATGTATTTTTAATGACTATGCACCTTTTTCGTCAATTCAGTGGAACCAACATCCATTCCATATTGAAAATAATGGCTACATGTTTTTTGGGCTGAGTATAGGAATATTGCCATTTCTCCAGTTAGAAATATATACTAAGAACATTTATAATTTGTGTTTGACAATGATTCGCCAAAAATATTACACAACAAATATATTCAAAATTATTAATACTTTTCAGGAATCACGTCTGCTGCTTTCCTCATATCGTAGTTTTACGATCACAATTTGTATTCACTATCTATTGAAAATTTATTCGGAGAAATTCTTGAAAAACCGGTGGCGAGGCCAGTTGGAAAAGTAGAATTCATAATCCATTTATTCATTTTGAAATTATCTTCAATCAAGCTAACAAATCATGTTTCAGAAATAATTTGATATATTTCCATTGGAAAACACATAAAGTCTATCTCTATCATCAATAGTAGGAGAAGGATTAACATCGCCTTAAATAGTTCCTAATATTTCTATGCAATCTTATTCAGATGGAAAGAAATAAGTAACTCCAAACTGCTTTTCATTCGGTTCGACTATGGAATTCGATAAAGTTAACAAAAAGTTGGAAATTTAAAAAAATTTAAGTATTGTACAATTTACAATAGAGTACTTACTCGAATCTCAATATCACAGAAATAATAAGTAATAATTATTCATATAGTTCAACTTTGGATTCGAGAAACGTTAGAATCCAATGACGTTCTATCTGTCAAAATAAAATAAACTTCTGTCAAATGGTATCGGATTGATACGAACCGAATAAGCTCGAATGAAACGAGCAAATAAATATAATGAATTGATTGAAATACTCCTATCGTAATTTACAGCGATTTTCTGTTTGTGTGTATATCTCAAGAAAACCTTTGAATGGAAGTTGTGGAGATTATTACGTGTCTATCAAACGACTTTATTTAACCAATATTGATAAAAAAATTATGATTGAGAATTTCAACATCCGCATTTGGAAACTAGCAGATCGATTTGGCCCATCTTTGAACTTAGCCGATATATTGATGAAAAGTATTTTTTGTCAAACTTTCTTTCTTTCGGTTGAATAACTGTAGCCTTTAGTTTGTCTACAGATTTAGTTTTTTATATATATATATATATATATATATATATATAATACATATATATCTATTTATACATATATATATATATATCCATTTATACATATATATATATATATATATATATGTGAATTGCATCAGATTATTGATAGTGACATCTATAATCTGTGCGGTGAAGCTTAAACCTAATATCGTGGAATTTTAATATCACGAGATTTCGTGCACATTAACAGGTCACCAACAAATCTGTCAGATAGGCCTACCCACGATATCAATAGTCGTACTTCTCATGCGTTCAACGCAAACAAATATCGAGAATGAGAGAAATCTGTTACGAATCCAAAAAGACACACCATCCGTCTACAGCCTGTTTCATGGTTTCCCAATCATCAGGACGGCTTGTGGTCTCCTTCAAATTCGCATCAGATTTCACGTTGGTCCATAGCCTTAGGCCTGATTTCTCGTTGGTTCATAGCCTCAGGCCTGATGCGAATTTGAAGGAGACCACAAGCCGTCCTGATGATTGGGAAACCATGAAACAGGCTGTAGACGGATGGTGTGTCTTTTTGGATTCGTAACAGATTTTTCTCATTCTCGATATATATATATATATATAAGGGGTAGGAAGGATAGGAAAAAAAATAAAACAGTATAGGGATAGGAAAAATAATAAAACAGTATAATTGAAAGCCAGTACCAGTAGTTGTAAAATCGAATGAATATAAAAAAATTATATATCAGTATAAAGATAATAATAAAATATAAAATGTCATATATGAGAAGTTTAATCTCTTGATCTGAAGAAATGTCTGAAGTCAAGTTTTTCTGGAACCGAATAACATAGTACTAGTAGTTGTAAATAATAGTTATCGTTGTAGAATTTGTTTTTCTTGAACTGGTGGGAAATCCAGCAAGGTAGTTTTCTGAAAGTAGAGAAATATAGTATTAGTTAAAGTAGATTCAATAACTGTAAATGAAGAAATTGATATTAAAAATTTTCTAACTAGTAGAAAATTATTGAATATAAATTTAGGAATGTTGTTATGTTATGAAAAACCAGTTAGAAATTTTAAAAAGACAAAAACCATAAAAAGAATAATTAATAAATAGCCATTAGTTTCAAGAGATTGTTTTTACATAATTTGAGAAGTTCTATTTCCTTTATAAGCCTATGTATGATATGAATAGATAAAAGTGTCCAAATTATATAACACAATCAAGTTCATACACTGTCAGAATGATTACAACCCATAATTCTTCAAAAGACAACAAAAAGTCTAGATTTACAAAATTTTCCTGAATAAAATGTGATCTACAAATTTATAAATTTGAAACATACAGTATATGAAATTGTAGCTAACTCAAAGTAGCCAACGGTAGAACAGCAGAATTCTTGATGAAAATAACCAATCAGGGAACAGATGGTCACATTGAGAATTTGAAATTGTGAGAGAATAAGAGCGGGAAGGTGTCAGAGGCAATTATTATTGAAATTTGTACATAGTTGATAAGAATGGAAAAATAGTATTATGTATAAGTTATGACACATAACCATAAACAGTGAAAATGTGACAATTTAGTGCGCGAATTCAAAAATTCGAATCGGAGGAGAGGAACAAAATTGGTATCCTGGTGACAACAAACAAAGCCACAGGGAGATCGAAAATAAATTCAAAACGAATGCCACGATATATTTTTGGAGAAAGAAAATTGGAATAATTTCAACATTATAAGCAAAAAACCAATATTACCTTATTTGTACACCATACACAAGTATTCGAAAGCTGATATTTGGATTGGAATGGTTCCTTCTTTTTGGTATTGGAGTTCCTGATATCGATTGGAGTGAAAGGGGATCCAATTTCTGGGTATATCTTGAACACCGACAGTTCCAGACAGGTATAAACTTCCATAGTGCACATTCCGAACTGAACAATTTCACTGATAACGCATATTCCATCGGAAGAACTTTATTTCAATTGATTTCGAACTATCAAAGAAATTTTCACTTTCAAGGTAAAAGTGAGGTTGTGTATATTTCACCAATGAACTTTTCTCATGATTATCTGTGAATATTTGTAGATTCACCTTAGAATGAGTTATTTTTCGTAGGCCAGGTAAAATTAAGTTTTCCTGAATAAAGGAAATAATTGCTTTTTGATACTTTGTCGTTTGTTTTCTACATGATAAACAATCATACTTATGACCATTGAATGAATAGAAATTTGACATATCAAGCTAGTGGCTCAATTGCCTAAACCGGCTATCTGAGATAAGGGGCGTACCAACTGAGCTTAGCTGTGGTAAGGAAAATGATAACAATTGGCAGCAACGTGACGAGAGAACAGTGACGTTCGCTAGCAATTATTATTACATTGCAAAAAATATTATACAGGGCACAAATAATTATCTATATCATAACAATTTGGCTCACAAAGAAGAGAGAAAATTATTAGCTATTTTCATATTATAACAACTATTATTATTCAATTTATCTATACATAACAATTGGCACCCAAAACGCGGTGCAAAAATATATTAATAATAATAATAACAAAATTCTTTATTTGCAAAATTATCATTATATTAAATATATATATATATATATATATATATATATATATATATATATATTGAATGAATAAATGAATGAAATGGAATGAAACAGACTAGTTTTGAGTGTTGATTGTTGATTGGACAGAATACGACCATATATCAAAAAATTCATAGACATCTTGGAGCTGCCATTCAGAATTCTCGAAATATGACGAAAAATTCTGCATCTATAACCCCAAAAACCCATAAATACCAATATTGTATAGAATTGGACCATGAATAACAAAACTCTTTCAGCATCTTGGAGCCGCAACCTTCAATTTATGAATTTTGATAAAATATTCGTAATCTCCGACCCGAAATACCCCCACATACCAAATTTGAAGAGAATCTGACCATAATTACAAAACTCAACCGCCATCCTGGAGCCGCTATTTCGAAATCTTGCATTTTGGTGAAACATTCATGATCTCCGACCCAAAAATCCCTAAATACCAATTTTTCATAGAATCGGACGATGAATCACAAAACCAATCAATTGTTATATTCGATCCTCTAGTGTGATAGAATTCCACTTTCCGTCGAATGAGTGAGATGGAATTACAACCGAATGGATGGGTTTGACGCAGACATAACTAACGTTTATGGTTTTATAAGATACACGGAATCACGTAGCCGCATAGAGTGTCGCAAAGCTATAAATAGGGCGGAGTTGAGATTTATTCCTTTAGGCTAACTCGCTCTGCCATCTAGCGATAAACGTTTACTGTTTTGAAAGGCCGAAGACTCTTAAGGTTATTTCTGTGTTATTATTGAAATATTCAGTTCAGTATATCTATCGATATTTCCAGGCGAGGTTTTTTAAGACTCCTCAGTTGCATTTCTTTCTTAACCACGCATACGGTACATATACCAAACTTCCATATTAGATTCAATTATGAACTCAATAAAACATATACTATGTGATATTGAGTAGTCCCTTTGGCACTTCCAGTATGTTTCTAAATTTCTACAGGATATTCTACTCATTGAATAAATTACATTTTATATAGGAACCCATATCCGAAGGTCTTATAAAACAAAAAAATATAATTGTCACTTATAATTTTCAATATCACATCATATCTGAAACATTCGCATAGCTCGCAGAAATATGCTAATTTCGATAAATAAACTCAATAACAACTTCGTTCATGGACGCGCGACAGGCATCGTCTTAAATTTTCCTTTTCCCCCAAATTTTTATGCTAATGGCTTAATCCCTAAAATTTTTATATTTTCGTATTTATCAATCAATTTCACACATATAATCTTCAGGTTTACTTTATTCATTTGCATTGTGTTCATGATAATTGACATGTTTGATTATGTTAAAAACAATACAATTATTAGTAATACTTTACCATTATATGTGTGAAAATCATTGATGAATACTGAAATATTTTTTGTGTTCTGTCCATTAGCGTAAACATTTCGGAGGAAAAAAAGACAAACACCTTGCCGCGTGCCACTGGGAGGGGGGAGGGGTGGTTGCCTATAGCAATCAATATGAGCATTCTCTTGAGCTCTACGGTTATCATCAAGAAATATCGAAAAATACGATAACATAAATGAACATTTATATTTTTTCTCACTTCAAATACCTTCTATCGTTGTGATCCGGACATGGGTTTCTATATGAAATATCATTCAAACAGTGAGTAGAATCTCCTGTAGAAAATTGTACAAACAATTCGGAACCACCGTATATTAGATTTCTTATTGGGACTTTATTATTCAACAAATGGAATGGCTAAGTTATAAAATTCTGAGCCATAGCTGAGCTTTCTGCTTTCATGAATACGTTACGTGCCAAACAAAAGACATATTTGGAAGGAAAAATTTTTATTTTTTCTCACTTCAAATACCTTGTATCGTTGAGATCCGGACATGGGTTCCTATATGAAATATCATTTGAACAGTGAGTAGAATATTCTGTAGAAAATTGTACAAACGATTTGGAACCACTGTATATTAGATTTCTTATTGGGACTTTATTATTCAACAAATGTACTACTGATGGCTGAGTTTTGAAATTCTGAGCCATAGCTGAGCTTTCTGCTTTTATGAATACGTTACATGCCAAACATAAGACATATTTGAAAGGCACACAGCACAAATATTACGCATAATTTACAAATGATGAGTCAGCAACAAACTCGTTCTTGAAACATCAATTATACCTGAATTGTTTCAAAATTTTATTTTTAAAGCCTTTTACCAGATTTGATGGCTATGATAAATAACAAATTAATCTAAACTAGAAAAACAAACATCATTCACAAAAAAATTAACATATCTTTGATGGCTATGATAGTAATGAAACATCCATATAACAAATAACAATTGAATCTGAAAAAAAAACAAACATCATTCACAAAAAAATTTAATGAACATTCACAAAAAAATCAAATTAACATTAACTTTTTTCGAAGAGGTCTCCAATAAATGCCTAGAACTGGGTTCACTGAATTTTTTGGGCATTTTTCTTTTTCTGAAAATGTGGAATATATTGTCTGAAGGGTTGAACTTTTGAATAGAATATATATATATATATATATATATATATATATATATATATATATAGGCGGAAGGACTTCGGTCGATAGCCTATTGAATTGAATTTTTGTTGGTTAATAAAGTCCCTTTTATTATTATTATATATATATATATATATATATATATATATATATATATATTATTCTTCTTTGGAAAAATAGTAAAACTATTTGAAGATTGTATGAAAACTTTATTATATTTGGACGAACTAGAACATCCAAAATCGGTGTATATATGAAACCTGGCTCAAGTAAGCTCAAGTAAATACATTTTACTATGAAGAATATTCGAACTCACTTGGAAGAATCAATATTCATGGTGCAAACTGTTTTTCTACAACACGAGGGAATAACTATGAATGTTAATAAATAACAAATACAAACCTAATATACTAAGCCATTGCAATGAGTCCATAACAGAACAAAAGAAGAGAAGTGTAGAGAAATAAAATTGGAAATGGGGATATTTGAAAAACTAATCCCAGCAGGTGATTTTTTTCATATTTGATAATGGGAAAGTTGACAACAGTGAAGGTAATCAATATAATGAATATAAAAAGTCCTTGAAGTTTTGATGAACTCAAATTGTTTTTTTTTCATTTGTTTTTAACCGCTAAGGTCTGCATTTCCTCAAACTCGAAATGCACTATTCAAACTTCAATTGTCTTCCATGTACAAGGAAGGTGAAAAGTTTGATAAATAGCTCAAATTTGCTGCATACCCCAATAATCAATTTGTTACACCTAACTAGTCAGCAACGACTATCTTTCACTAAATATATATATATATATATAATATATATATATATATATATATATATATATATATATATATATATATATTTATACAACAAAAATTAGTGATATTGGGGTAAACAGCAATGAAAAAGTAAACTCTTTAAGGTTAATCCAAGCTTTCAGAAATATTTATTTCCATCATCAGGAAGACTACAATAGATAAAAGAAACAATAGTAATACATATTCAAGTGCGAAACATTATGCTACTCACAACATTGTTGAGGTTGGTTTCAATGATGTTAAACATATTCATCTAACATAGTGATACAAAAGAACAAAACGTAGATCAAGGAATAAATCGAAGTTCGAAGTTAATACAACCACATTAGCATTGTTTAAAATTATATAAATATAAATGTGTACTCTATGTGGTGTGACAAGTGAAACTGACAGGCGTAGTATAGCTATACAGGTTCTGGGCCTCCTCTCCTCTCCACGGTGAGGATGATGGCGGCCATGTGTGGTTCGTTGTAGGAGGGGTTTAGGAAAATGGTGGTTGTAGGTTGAGATGAGGCAGGAAAAAATCTAGGATTGTCTGTCATTGGTCAATTATGGCAGTCATAATGTGATTGTAGGGAGAGTCACAGACATGTTGTAGGGGTATCGAGTGGGCAGGTTCATTTCGGTGGCTTGGTCACAACGCCATATTAATTTTTTATCTGAATCCATAAATTCAAGATGGCGGCCTCAGCATGGTTGACGATTTTTGTGATTATGGTCCGATTCGATCCAGAATTGGTATGCGGCGGTTTTCGCGGTTAGAGATTTCGAATTTTTCGTCAAAACTCATGAATTCAAGATGGCGACCCCAGGATGGAGGACGAGCTTTCTGATTATGGTCATATTTTATTCAAAATTGGGATGAGGGGGTTTTCAGGTTCGGAGATTATGAATTTTTTGTCAAAATCTATAAATTCAAGATGGCAACTTCAGAATGGTGGACGAGTTTTGTGATTATGGTAAAAAAATTATTCAAAATTGGTGTGTGGTAGTTTTTGGTGACAGAGATCATGATTACTTTCTGCTTACAGGAAAGAGATTTTATAATTAATAATGAACAAATGAACAGATTGAGGCGAACTTACTAAACAGCAAAAAATAAAATGAATGATAGAAAAAAAAACCTGTTCAGAGACAAGCTTTCATGTGAGCTACTAAAATGTATAAAATAAGACTAAGTCATCGCTGACAATGATTTAATTATTTTTTGTTGAATTATTTGGTTTTAAAAAGCTTGTCGCACGATTTGTAATGAAATAATTACTGCGACAAGTTGTTATTTACCAACCAGTCATTGTCCACTGCAATTAATAGGTACCTACTTTTATAAACACTTCGCACGACAAGTTTTTTGAAACCAAATGATTCAGCAAGGAGTAATTAAATCATTTCCAGCGATGACCCAAACTCATTTTATACGTTTCAGTACACGGCTTAGATAAAAGCTCGTCTTTAAAAAGGTTTTTATCAGTTAGTTTTTTTTTTATTTCAACTTTTTCTTCTCAACTTTTTTGATGATCAATTTTTTCAAACATGAATATTTTGCCAACTAAATTTTTTTCTTAACTTTTTTTTTCAACTTTTTTTCCTAACTTTTTTTCTTAATTTTATTTTGTATGGGAGCTCAACCCCACCTGAAAGAGAGAAGGAAACTTCGAAAATTCGAATATTAGGGAATACGATACGCATGGTGGCTGGATGATGAATGAATGAACGTCGCATCGCTGCAGCGATCTATGTTAAGCCGGTCCCATACACATCGCGAGTACTAAGGAGCACAAACATTTCCGAGTATGTTCAAGTAAGAGCAAAGAGCCATCGGAGCCCCCACATGCCTTGCACTTTTCATTCGCACATAATCGTGAGTTGCGCGCTCACGCCCCTTCCCGAGTAGGTTGGTCAGTCAGTCAGACGAGACTTGAACGTTGGAACAATATTATTAGCGCCAAAATCATGAACGGAAATTCACTCATTGCAAACTGTGCTGCGTACGTTGTGGTATCTGCCAGATATCCACTACTTCGAAAAGCTAAAAGACGCAAGAGAAGGTGGTGGATGTTATACCTAAATAAGACTCGTTCCTCGTAAGTGAAATATGAATTTGATTACCATTTTAAAGGTTTTTGACAAAGTTCCTGGTCATTTTCTAGTTCACGTGGTACCTCCAAATTGACGCAATCTGTACAAAATCAAGTAGAAAATTACCAAGTTCCTTATTTCAAATTGTAAAAGTAAAAAGCTGTTTCTTTCATCAATTATAGAAACAGTGGAACGCACATGTTGCAGAAGTTGGAAAACTTTTGTCGAATGTCCGCGACAGAGTCTGAATTTCTTTTGGCAAAAGTAGGTCCACATATTAGTAAGGAAGACACACCTATGAGGTAATGTATACCACTCCAAGAGAGACTAGCTGTAACACTACGTTATTTAGCTACGAGCGATAGTTTTACCAGCCTAGGAATATTGTACACGAAGTTTGTGCTGCCATAATTGAAAAGATAAAAAGTGAAATACTGGTAAGTTAGTGTAAAATAGCATTTATTGTGTTACATTACAATATTATTGTACCATTCAAAAAAATTTTGAAAAAATACATATATGCTTAAAAAATAATCAAAATCAATCAATCAATTGATGAACTATTAGAATGTCTTTTTCCAATGAAGTAATGTTGTGGCTCGGTTCAAATAATACTGCATCTGTTGATTTGTTGAAAATATAAACAGGATGTTCATAAAATCAGATGTATTGTTCGTGAAAGTTGGTTCTGCCATGGAAGAACTATGCCAATTCTCAATTTCTGAGTAAGCATGACTTGACGCTGATGAAGATGGACTGGGCGATGGAGACTGTATTGTGTTGTTGTTAGTTTATGGGCTATGGGCTATGGGCTGGGCTATGGGCTATGGGCTATGGGCTGTGGGCTGTGGGCTGTGGGCTTGGGCTGTGGGCTGGCTATGGGCTGTGGCTATGGCTATGGGCTATGGGCTATGGGCTATGGGCTATGGGCTATGGGCTATGGGCTATGGGCTATGGGCTATGGGCTATGGGCTATGGGCTATGGGCTATGGGCTATGGGCTATGGGCTATGGGCTATGGGCTATGGGCTATGGGCTATGGGCTATGGGCTATGGGCTATGGGCTATGGGCTATGGGCTATGGGCTATGGGCTATGGGCTATAGCTGGCTATGGGCTATAGGGCTATGGGCTAGTAGGGCTATGGGCTATGGGCTATGGGCTATGGGCTATGGGCTATGGGCTATGGGCTATGGGCTATGGGCTATGGGGGCTATGGGCTATGGGCTATGGGCTATGGGCTATGGGCTATGGGCTATGGGCATGGGCATGGGCCATGGGCCATGGGCCATGGGCCATGGGCCATGGGCCATGGGCCATGGGCCATGGGCCATGGGCCAGGGCCAGGGCCACGGGCCACGGGCCACGGGCCACGGGCCACGGGCCACGGGCCACGGGCACGGGCCACGGGCACAGGCACGGGCTCAGGGCTGGGCTACGGCTACGGGCCTACGGGCTACGGGCTACGGGCTCACGGGCTACACGGGCTACGGGCTAGGGCTCAGGGCTCAGGCTACGGGCTACCGGGCTACGGGCTAGGGCTACGGGCTACGGGCTACGGGCTACAGGCTACGGGCTACGGGCTACGGGCTACGGGCTACAGGCTGCAGGCTACAGGCTACGGGCTACAGGCTACGGCAGGCTACGGCTCAGCTGGGCTACGGGCTACAGGGCTACAGGCTGGCTACGGGCTACAGGCTGGGCTACGGGCTACAGGCTACGGGCTACGGGCTACAGGCTGGGCTACAGGCTACAGGGCTACGGGCTACGGGCTACGGGCTACGGGCTACGGGCTACGGGCTACGGGCTACGGGCTACGGGCTACGGGCTACGGGCTACGGGCTACGGGCTACGGGCTACGGGCTACGGGCTACGGGCTACGGGCTACGGGCTACGGGCTACGGGCTACGGGCTACGGGCTACGGGCTATGGGCTATGCGCTATGCGCTATGGGCTAAGGGCTAGGGGCATCTAAACACTTGACAGAATGAAATTTCGTTATGAGGCTATTGTTGATCAAGTAGTTTTTTTGGATCCGCCGATTTCATTGAAAACCGAATTATTGTTTACAGAGTGACTCCATAGATTTTTTGCTTCCTGGAGCCCATTTTGCATGTATACTCAATAATATCACTCTCAAAATTGTTTATAAAAGTTGATTACTTTTTCATTTATTAACTTCTAAATTGACCAAAATCGAGTAAATATTGTAAAAAAAACTATTTCATGAAATTTATGTCTGACAAAGGCATTTCACAACCTTTTAGGAGATGAAATTACGCTATTTGTTTATAAAATATTTTAAGTACTTTTCAAAAATTGTTTTTTGCATTAGGTTGCTGAGAGTATATTATGATCAAAAAAATACATATTCTTTCATAAAAAAAAATATTTGTTTATAATGTTTTTTTTATTAGTTAAATAATATATTGAAAAAAAATCTTCTAAATCCATAAGTTATTCTCTACCTATCGAGAAACTTTTTGTTACCAATTAGAAATTTATTTTAAGAAAACAAACTTTTTTTGTAATAATGATAAACACTTAGCAACCCACTGCAAAAAAACAATTTTTGAAAAATATTCAAGTCATCCATTTGTTTATGAATATTTTATAAACAAATAGCGTAATTTTATTTGTTATAACGTTGTAAAATGCATTTTTCAGACATAAAACTGACAATATTCACTCGATTTCTCAGATTTTGTTAACTTTAGAAATTTATAATTAACAAAATAATCAACTTTCAAACAAATTTATAGAATGATATTATCGATTACACATGTGAAATGATGAAATGGGAAACATTCTCAAACAAATCAACGTGTAAAATGTTCTCCAGGAAGCAAAAAAATATGGACTCATTCTGTAAACAATTATTCGGTTCTTAATAGAATCGGCGGTTCCAAAAAAACGTACTTAATTAACAATAGCCTCCCTCCCTCACATTATCAAAATTCAATGAAAAATGTTTTTCCAACGAAATTACATTCTCTCAAGTGAACAGATGATACTATATTTTTTTTAAATTTTTAAATACATATTCAATACTATGAAAAAAATATGTACATTCTCTCTCGAGAGAAAGGTGCTGTACACCTGCTGTAACGCCCGCGCGAAGTCCTATTTTTAATGTTGAATTAAAATTATAAATAAATGACCTAGAGTTCCAGGAGTAGAAAGTTTTTCATGGGAAATTTTTTCCTCGTCAAGAATCTGTATTTTATTTTCTCTGTCATCAATAGTTTTTGAGCAATTGCCAAAAAACTTTCGTCGACGGAAAAAATCGAAAAAAAACATTTTCTCAGAATGACATCGCGAATAGAATGAGCCATAGCTCATATTTTTAGTAGACTTGGGAATACTCTTTGCAGTAAATTCACTCCTCGACTAGACTACAGGGAGACTCAATACCAGGTGATTGTTACGGCTTTGTCTGTTCCTTTGGCGTGTTTTAGTTGAGAATCATCAGAAGTCATTCACTCCAGCCAAAATTTGTATCCATTAGAGATTATCACATTATATTGGCAAATTAGCCAGAGTGAGTATCAGTACTACATACTTGAAGTGTACATTATTCAGGTTGGAGTATTATTTTTACTTTTTCTGTTTTTATTCTCAAGTCATTATCGTTCGTTTTTTTATTCAGTGGATTGTTGTGTCATTGGTTCTGTTTTCAATAGTGTTCAGTTTAATTCCTTCAAAGCTGAAAGCATTTTACATGGGTTGTATTCCACACGAAATTTTGGACAGGCGTCTTCCTAGAGGAATGAGATTCAGGGATGCTTCTATTAATATTAAAAGAAGGGATGAAAATGCCAAGAATAGAAAGAAATAATAACTGTTCCTTTCATTTATATTGAAATAAAACATTCGGCTAAATTATTGCTTAATTTCATGTATTTTCTACAGTTGCATCCACATCGATTGAATTGAATGTTTTACTTGTGATATTGACTTAAATTGTCTCACCTTTTATATGGAATAATACATATGTGAACTATGGACCTTTCCCGACGATCACTCTGCAAAAAATTACATTCAAATTGACCTTATTTTTTCCATTGTCGAGTGTTGTGTCACAAAGTCTTTCCGCCATTTTGAATTAATGCATTTTCAAAAACACCTAAATGGCAACTTCGAATAGAATAATATAATAATAATAATAATATATAGTTTATTGAGTAATAATCAAAAATTATAAACGGTACATATAAATTGTAAACATTCAATAAACCGAGATTCTCACTAAGGCATGTAACCTGTGCGTGAGATCTATGATTTATTCAGTTCAGTTTTTTTATTTATTTTATTTCTTAAAGATGAGAATTTAATATATGAAATATAGATAAAATTAGGTGTGAATACAATTTGTTGGAATCAAAAGTATAGATAAAGCAATAACTTATCGGGGTGAACTAATCAGTTTGCCCTTTCTACACTTGTATTGATTTTCCTGATTATATTTTCATTTTCAGACTGTGGAAGGTTACCCAAAAAACATGTCAAGAAACGTTGTTCCTCCACAAAAAACCACATTCATTCAATACTTAGATACAATCATATAAATAAAATAATAGTCAATGTAAAAGGACATATGTTAGAGGTATATATTTATACATTTGTTGAAATATGTAAAAAGGCAATTCCTTATATTATTAGGTAGTATCAAAAGTATATATATATATATATATATATATATATATATATATATATATATATATATATATATTGTTATGTTATGAAAATATTTTAAAAAAAAAAAACCATAAAAAAATAATTAATAAATAGCCATTAGTTTCAAGAGATTGTTTTTACATAATTTTAATTTTTTTTAAAATAAAAATCCAAATTTTATAACACAATCAAGTTCATACACTGTCAGAATGATTACAACCCATAATTCTTCAAAAGACAACAAAAAGTCTAGATTTACAAAATTTTCCTGAATAAAATGTGATCTACAAATTTATAAATTTGAAACATACAGTATATGAAATTGTAGCTAACTTAAAGTAGCCAATGGTAGAACAGCAAAATTCTTGAGACAATAGCCAATCAGGGAACAGATGGTCACATGGAGAGTTTGAAATTGTGAGAGAATAAGAGCGGGAAGGTGTCAGAGGCAATTATAATTGAAATTTGTACATAGTTAATAAGAATGGAAAAATAGTATTATGTATAAGTTATGACACATAACCATAAACAGTGAGAATGTGATAATTTAGTGCGCGAATTCAAAAATTCGAATCGGAGGAGAGGAACAAAATTGGTATCCTGGTGGCAACAAACAAAGCCACAGGGAGATCGAAAATTAATTTAAAACGAATGCCACGATATATTTTTGGAGAAAGAAAATTGGAATAATTTCAACATTATAAGCAAAAAACCAATATTACCTTATTTGTACACCATACACAAGTATTCGAAAGCTGATATTTGGATTGGAATGGTTCCTTATTTTTGGTATTGGAGTTCCTGATAGCGATTGGAGTGAAAGGGGATCCAATTTCTGGGTATATCTTGAACACCGACAGTTCCAGACATGTATAAACTTCCATAGTGCACATTCCGAACCGAACAATTTCACTGATAACGCATATTCCATCGGAAGAACTTTATTTCAATTGATTTCGAACTATCAAAGAAATTTTCACTTTCAAGGTAAAAGTGAGGTTGTGTATATTTCACCAATGAACTTTTCTCATGATTATCCGTGAATATTTGTAGATTCACCTTGGAATGAGTTATGTTTCGTAGGCCAGGTAAAATTAAGTTTTCCTGAATAAAGGAAATAATTGCTTTTTGATACTTTGTCGTTTGTTTTCTACATGATCAACAATCATACTTATGACCATTGAATAAATAGAAATTTGACATATCAAGCTAGTGGCTCAATTGCCTGAACCGGCTATCTGAGATAAGGGGCGTACCAACTGAGCTTAGCTGTGGTAAGGAAAATGATAACAATTGGCAGCAACGTGACGAGAGAACAGTGACGTTCGCTAGCAATTATTATTACATTGCAAAAAATATTATACAGGGCACAAATAATTATCTTTATCATAACAATTTGGCTCACAAAGAAGAGAGAAAATTATTAGCTATTTTCATATTATAACAACAACTATTATTATTCAATTTATCTATACATAACAATTGGCACCCAAAACGCGGTGCAAAAATATATCGATAATAATAATAACAAAATTCTTTATGTTCAATATTATCATTATATTACAAGTGGCGCACAAAACGTGGGGCGAGAAAAGGCAAAATAGGCAAGTATGGGCAATATATCATTTCAAGGCAAGTAAGGGAAATATATTATGTCTTAATATTTATCGCAACGTTGTGGCAAAGTAAGGGCAATATATCATTTCAAGGCAGAGTAAGGGCAAGTAAAGGTAAAAAATATTATTTCTTAATAACACTGGGTGAACTTCATCAATTGGCATTCCTACGTATAAGGCTAAATATTGGTGAATAAAAAATGGATTTGAGAGATGGTAAGAAAGTTGGTCTGGAGGAAGGTGCTGAAGGTAGAGAGAGAGAGGTGATCACGAACAAGGAGAGAGTAGTCATGTGAGAGAGAGAGAAATAAAAAGTGAAAGTACAGGAATGGAGAGTAGGCTTCAGAAAATGATGGAGCTTATGGTAAAACAAATAAATGAAAACTCAGAAAAAATGGATAAAAATTCAGCAAGAATGGAAAAAATGGATCCAAATTCAGCAAGTATGAGAAATGATATGAAAGAAAATACAGCAAGTATGAGAAATGATATGAATGAAAATGAAGCAAGTATGAGAAAGGATATGAATGAAAATTCAGTAAGAATGAATGAAAATATAAAAAGTATAAAAGATGAAATAGAAGAAATGAAGAAAAAAAAAAAAAAAAAAGACAGGAAAAAAGGAAAATAAATGAAAGAAAGTTGAAATGAAATAAAAACTTGAAAGAAAACACAGCGAGTATGGAAGAAAGATTAAGAGAAAATGTGAAAGAAAATATAAAAGATATAAAAGAAAATATGGAAAGAATGGAAAACAAAATACAAACTAAATCTAATCAAAATAAGAAGAATTTTTAGAATTGCACAAACAATCAGAGACAAAAATAGGACAACAAAATGAAGAATTTTATGTGGCAATAACACAAGAAGTATCCACTATAAATGATCATGTAGAAAGGCAGGATGAAAAAATAAAAGACATGAAATCAGATATCGATAGTAAACAAGAAAAAGTTTAAAATGAAATGAGTACTCTCGAGAAAAAAGTAGAAAAACAACATAAATATACTAATTTAAAAATAATAAATGTGGAGAGTGAAATAACTAAAAATGTAGAAGAAAAGATAAAATTATTGGAATTAAGAAGAACAGACAATAATTTAGATAGTAGAATCATTAATAATTGTCATGGAATACAAAAAATAATAAGGAATTTGAGGGATTAGTTATACAAAAAACAGATCATAGTAACAATTTATTAGAAAAAATCATAAACAAATACAAAGTATAAAAATGAATCTCGATCACTAAAATAATGAGTTTATACAAAATATGAACATGAATAATAAAAAATTTCAGATGCAAAAGGGCAAAGTAAATAATAAAGTAACAAAATTTAAAATATATGACAGAAATATGGTGAAGATGAATTTTGAGTAACAAAAAGGTGACAAAAATGATGAAATAATTATAATAAAAATAAATGACTTGAACGTGGCTAACAAAAATTTTGAGTTGAAAAAAGGAAACATAAATAAAAAAATAATAGTAATGCAAATCAATGGCATCTACAGGGTGAATAGAATTTTTGAAATGAAACAAAGAAATACAAACAATGAAATAATAATAATAATGTATAGTAAAAGGTCCAGTATAAAAATAGAAAAGAAGTTGAATGAATATGATGATCAAAAACGAAAAGAGTTTGGATCTATAAAAAAAAATAGTTGAAAAAATTAACATGAAATTTCTATTGAAAATTTGTGAAATAAAATATAGGCTTGCAGTTACAAAACGAGCAAGATTCCATAGAAGGAGAGACAAATAATAAAAATGAAAATTTAGGGAATAATAAATTGTAGGTTGACAAATTTGATAGGCAAGTTAAGGAATAGAAAATGGAAAAAAGTTGAAAAAATAATTTGATAGATAGGTATGATTTCAGAAATATTTAAATAAAATAAAATGGAAAACAAACATAAAGAAAAAAATACATCAATGAGAGAAAATATTAGAGGAAACAAAACAACGCCTAAGTAAAAAGTATAGAAATAAAAGAAAGATATTGAATAACAATCATAATACTGAAAAACAAAAAAGTTGATAAAATTATTGGTACAGGTTAGTTAGATAAAGTGAAGTGAAAAACAATATAGATTATAAAGAAGGAAAAATATAGAAATGGATAATAAATAATGTGAATTTTGAAGAAAAATGAGAAGAAATTAAGATAAAAATATTTTGTGTATAAAATGAATGTATGTGAGAAATGAAAGTGGAAATGATAATAATAATAATACTAAAGAAGTATATTATAAGAAATATGATGATGATGATAAAGGTATAATAATAATACTAGAGAAGTATATTATAAGAAATATGATGATGATAAAGGTATATTGATGAATGATATGAAGGTATATTAATGAATTATAAATGAATATAATATGTTAATTATGTGTGGATGATGAAAAAGCGAAAGAGTATGTACACAAAATGAAGGTAAATAAAATGAGAGATTCAAATTAATAAATTATCCAATTCAATATGAATATAAAGAACAACTGAAGGAAGGGATAGGAAAAATAATAAAACAGTAAAATTGAAAGCCAGTACCAGTAGTTGTAAAATCGAATGAATATAAAAAAATTATATATCAGTACAAAGATAATAATAAAATATAAAGTGTCATATATGATAATATCTTGGGAAGTTTTCTCTCTTGATCGGAAGAAATGTCTGAAGTCAAGTTTTTCTGTAACCGAATAACATAGTACTAGTAGTATTAAATAATAGTTATCGTTGTAGAATTTGTTTTTCTTGAACTGGTGGGAAATCCAGCAAGGTAGTTTTCTGAAAGTAGAAAAATATAGTATTAGTTAAAGTAGATTCAATAAAAGAAATTGATATTAAAAATTTTCTAACTAGTAGAAAATTATTGAATATAAATTTAGGAATGTTGTTATGTTATGAAAAACCAGTTAGATATTTTAAAAAGAAAAAAACCATCAAAAGAATAATTAATAAATAGCCATTAGTTTCAAGAGATTGTTTTTACATAATTTGAGAAGTTCTATTTCCTTTATAAGCCTATGTATGATATGAATAGGTAAAAGTGTCCAAATTATATAACACAATCAAGTTCATACACTGTCAGAATGATTACAACCCATAATTCTTCAAAAGACAACAAAAAGTTGATTTACAAAATTTTCCTAATAAAATGTGAAAAATTTAAATTTGAAACATACAGTATATGAAATTGTAGCTAACTCAAAGTAGCCAATGGTGGGAAAGAAAAATTCTTGATGACAATAACCAATCAGGGAACAGATGGTCACATTGAGAATTTGAAATTGTGGAAAAAGGCGGGAAGGTGTGAGGCAATTATTAATGAAATTTGTACATAGTTGATAAGAATGGAAAAATAGTATTATGTATATGTTATGACACATAACCATAAACAGTGAAAATGTGACAATTCAGTGCGCGAATTCAAAAATTCGAATCGGAGGAGAGGAACAAAATTGGTATCCTGGTGACAACAAACAAAGCCACAGGGAGATCGAAAATAAATTTAAAACGAATGCCACGATATATTTTTGGAGGAAGAAAATTGGAATAATTTCAACATTATAAGCAAAAAACCAATATTACCTTATTTGTACACCATACACAAGTATTCGAAAGCTGATATTTGGATTGGAATGGTTCCTTCTTTTTGGTATTGGAGTTCCTGATATCGATTGGAGTGAAAGGGGATCCAATTTCTGGGTATATCTTGAACACCGACAGTTCCAGACAGGTATAAACTTCCATAGTGCACATTCCGAACTGAACAATTTCACTGATAACGCATATTCCATCGGAAGAACTTTATTTCAATTGATTTCGAACTATCAAAGATATTTTCACTTTCAAGGTAAAAGTGAGGTTGTGTATATTTCACCAAAGAACTTTTCTCATGATTATCCGTGAATATTTGTAGATTCACCTTAGAATAAGTTATTTTTCGTGGGCCAGGTAAAATTAAGTTTTCCTGAATAAAGGAAATAATTGCTTTTTGATACTTTGTCGTTTGTTTCCTACATGATAAACAATCATACTTATGACCATTGAATAAATAGAAATTTGACAAATCAAGCTGGTGACTCAATTGCCTAAACCGGCTATCTGAGATAAGGGGCGTACCAACTGAGCTTAGCTGTGGTAAGGAAAATGATAACAATTGGCAGCAACGTGACGAGAGAACAGTGACGTTCGCTAGCAATTATTATTACATTGCAAAAAATATTATACAGGGCACAAATAATTATCTATATCATAACAATTTGGCTCACAAAGAAGAGAGAAAATTATTAGCTATTTTCATATTATAACAACAACTATTATTATTCAATTTATCTATACATAACAATTGGCACCCAAAACGCGGTGCAAAAATATATTGATAATAAGTAGGAGATTTAAGCCGGTTCTGGCTCTCCCCCCACCACTATGACGTCACGTGTGACCTTGAATAGTTGCAGGTGTGCAATGTGTGTGTGTTTGACCTTGAGATTTGACTTTGAGATTTGTCATTGAGTTTTGACATGGGGTTTGGTCGACTTTGAGATTCGACTTCAGTTTTGAACTTGAGTTTGACCTTGAGATTCATAACATTAAGTTTTGACTTTGAGATTTGACCTAGAGTTTTGATGTTGGGATTGTTTCGGCAACCTCAAGATTTGATCTCGATTTTTGTTTGATCTTGACTAAAGTTGTGGTGTAGGCATACATATTCTGTGCAGTCATGACCTTCATGAATCCTCGTACTCTCCAAGCGAGGAGGGCGTTTGTCCTGTGAGAGCTAAGAATGAACTGCGATTATTGATGAGTGCGCTGAATGTCAAGAGAATCCCTCAAATCCATACAGATTGCGCATCGCATCGGAC